>JAFEMH010006340.1:0-127341 GCA_022495995.1 Adenophora triphylla var. japonica | reverse complement strand
GCATACATTTTCAAACTCCAAAATGTAGTTTGTTCATCTTCTTGTCTTAGATCCAAGAAGATCACCATAGAAGTTCATCTCCATGGATGATCTTCTACAAGGATCAACAATATTTTTAAAGTGTTCTTACTTACTTGCAAAGAAAATACATTTTCAAAACCCTAAAAATTATTTTCATACATCAAATCTCATTTTCAAAGGATAAAATTCCCCTTCCCAAGCAAATGAAGTGCTTAGTCCTAATGTACCCCAAGGATGGTTTGATATAGTTGATTCACCACTAAAATGTCAAGTGATCACTAATCAAAACCTAGGGAAATGGGGACAAGCATGGATGCCAAACCCCCTTTAAAATCATGTTTTCCTTCTTGAGAAGTTGCTGTCCAGTAGCAATTTTCTAAGACCCCAGTCCATGGTCTAATTTTTTTGACACAGATAAACTTGGAATTTGGTGTTGACTACAAAGAACTTTTTGTAGCCAACATCCATAGCTTTCCATACATATTTTTACTTTATTTTTTGAGTGAGTAAAACTCCCTTTTTCAAATTTTCTTTTGAAGGTCAGTTCATCTGTCTCTGGAAGTCCAGATCTCATACCTGAGATTTACAGAAGGTTTTGGGTCCTCAAATCTTCTCCAAAATGAAAAATTCTTTCACAGAAATATTATTTGAGGTGTCTGGAACAACTTTCATTCTCTGAGTTTTCTCATATTATGAAGTTTTTAAAGCCCTTAAATCTATTTCAAAATCAAGTGTCCACTGCCTTTTTCCTTCTGGCAGAAATGGTTTTCAACTTCCAAAAATCTTTTGAGTGCCAAATCTCAACCCAAAAATCATCCAAAAAATCATGGGATCAGTTTGAAGTCCTAAAAAAGAATTCCCAATTTTACTTTCCTCAGTTTCAACTTATTTTGGCCAAAGTAACACACACCACACACACACACAAACAAATGGTTTTTAGCTTGGAAGACTCGTTTTACGAGGCATTCCGGGTGCACACTAACGTCCTTCCCGGCATGTAACGTGACCTCCGAACCCAAATCTCTAATCTCGGGCATTTTTCAAAGTTTTGTCCCTTAAAACAAAAATGGCGTGGCGACTCCGGTCTTTTCGATTGGTTTTTCAAAGAAATGAAAAAATTTCAAAGTAAACCTTTCGGAAAAATTTTGGCGGCACATCGTCACACTTTCTCCTTCTGTAATAGATTTGTAGGACCATGTAATCTTTTTCATCTATTAATAGAAGTATTTTTTCTTAACTGTTTGTCTTTTTAGGCTGTTTTAAGTGTTGGCAATACTTGAGTATCTTGGTACTTGCATTCTTGCCTTTCTTTTTTTTTTAGCGTTTTGACTTGAAACAATTAATTTTTGGACTCTCTTCCGCGGTCAGAGGCATAGTAGGCTTTCTGCCCGCGTTTTTGAGTTTTTCTAACTCTGTATTCAAAATCTCTTGGATTTTTTGTGAGAGTCAGCCCTATTTCACTATGATCGTGTTTGTTATGGTCTTGGGACAAATTTTGAGGCCTTAACCTCATTTGTCTATTTGTCTATATGTCTTTTTTAAACTTCTTTGATCACTCCCTTTCATTTACACATATTTACCGAACTTGCGATCCGTGGTGTAAGTTAAAAGCGCCAAGGCAAACTGCTTTCATAGGGCATGTAGATTGTGGCCGTGAGGCAATATTCTACGCAACAGTAGGTAGGGTCATATTGGCCCTTTAACCTACCGGCATCTGTATCCACGATTGGTGGTTCACGCGGTTTGACTCCTTATTCAAAACCTCCTGAGTTTTTTGTGAGAGTCTTGTGGCGATCATGTAAACAGGCTCATATGTTGTCCTTTGTTACATACAGGCATGCGAGTAACGGCCACCTGAGGCCTTTGCGCATTTAGTGGGTTCGGACTTTGGCCTTTGTCCCCACTTGTATCTGTGAATACCCCGTCCCGATGCAACGCGCATTCGGAAGTTTCAAATAATTAATCATGAAAATGTTGGACCGAAATGGGATATTCATCTAGTGACACTCGCTTTAAACCATATTAAAATATTAGTTTAAATTTTGAGAGTCGCCACGCCACTTTGATATAGCCCAAAGCTTTGAAAAAAGGCTAAACAGTTAATTGGGTTCGGGGGTCAAGTTACAACAGAAGAAGAAACGCTATCACTCCTATTGCCCGACGGATCGGTCTTTCTAGCATGTGGGGTGTTGGTTGTGTGCGGTGTTTACAGGAATAGATAGAAGAAACGGGATCATGCATAAGGAGGAGGGGAGAGAAAGAATTAATTGATGATCACACCCTAGAACCTTTGAGTTAGGCCCTCGGAAGGTGCACTAATCAATGTTCATCCTTGGGGATTGTTGATCATGGGACAATTATTACTAAGGTGGAAGGAAAGCAATAGTTCCTAGATCCATTGGGTTTCTTAGGGCTTAAACCTTAGATCATCCTCGGCTATAGAACAATTAAATATATTAAACAACCCTAAATCTAGCATATATGGCATAAGCAAGAAATCAAGCAATTAAAATATATTAAGCATGTAAACAAGAATAATAAAGACAATAATAAAGAACAAGAATATTAAAAAGAGAGTCTTACCAATTGTAGCAAGACTTGGGGGTCGAATCTTGGCGATTCGAGAGGAAAAAGAAGAACTGAGGGTTAAAGCAAGTATGGTCTCGCTTCTCCCGGAGAAAATTGTGTGTTGAGAATGGGAGCCGGGCACCCCTATTTATAATACCTCGGTACCTGGGCTGGGCCTCTAAAGGGTCGATCGGCTCTAGGATAGAAGGGTCGATCGGCTCTAAATAAAAGGGTCGATCGGCCAATGCACGGGCAAAGGGCCGATCGGCTCGTCCAACTGGCGTCCTTTCCAAGCCGACAAATGACGGCGCAAAGACGGAAGAATTTAATGGATTAGGGTTTTTAGGGTTTCCTAGGGTTTCTAATTAATATCAACCGCCAGTGTATTTGGACTACCTTTTTCGGACCGGGTACTAACAAGAGCCCCTCGGCGACGCTTCTTGTAAGACAAGTGGGGTCGACGATAAAAGAATAGGATCCGTCCTGAAAAAAGGGATTTCAGGAGGTAAGAAGAGTGATCTTGCGGATGCAAGGGATTGGACTCGAGCTGAGTCGCAAATGGAAGATGACCAGGTAGGTCAAGTGGCTGGACCCACGTCGGGCTACCTACGTATCCCTAAAAAGGAATCAAGCCAAGTCGTAGTTCAAAAGAGCGGGCGTTTAGTACCCGAGAATGGCGGACGTGCAGCGTCTCAAGCCAAAGATGCGATTTGTGGCGAGGCTTAGAAGATTGAATCTAAGGGCGATTCGAATAATATTGCGGGAAAATATGTTGTGTGTGATGGAACAAATCAAGTGTAGTCTTGATTTGTGAGATAATGTGTGGAAAGGAAACTCAAGAAGTGTAGTCTTGATTTTTCCTTTGAAAATATGTGGAAAGGAAATTCAAGAAGTGTAGTCTTGATTTTTTCGTTGAAAATATGGGGAAAGGAAATTCAAGAAGTGTAGTCTTGATTTTTCCGTGAGAAAATATGTGGAAAGGAAATTCAAGAAGTGTAGTCTTGATTTTTCCGTGTGAGAATATGTGGAAAGGAAATTCAAGAAGTGTAGTCTTGATTTTTCCGTGTGAGAATATGTGGAAAGGAAATTCAAGAAGTGTAGTCTTGATTTTTCCTTTGAAAATATGTGGAAAGGAAATTCAAGAAGTGTAGTCTTGATTTTTCCTTTGAAAATATGTGGAAAGGAAATTCAAGAAGTGTAGTCTTGATTTTTCCGTGTGAGAATATGTGGAAAGGAAATTCAAGAAGTGTAGTCTTGATTTTTCCGTGTGAAAATATGTGGAAAGGAAATTCAAGAAGTGTAGTCTTGATTTTTCCTTTGAAAATATGTGGAAAGGAAATTCAAGAAGTGTAGTCTTGATTTTTCCTTTGAAAATATGTGGAAAGGAAATTCAAGAAGTGTAGTCTTGATTTTTCCTTTGAAAATATGTGGAAAGGAAATTCAAGAAGTGTAGTCTTGATTTTTCCTTTGAAAATATGTGGAAAGGAAATTCAAGAAGTGTAGTCTTGATTTTTCCTTTGAAAATATGTGGAAAGGAAATTCAAGAAGTGTAGTCTTGATTTTTCCGTTGAAAATATGTGGAAAGGAAATTCAAGAAGTGTAGTCTTGATTTTTCCGTGTGTTGTGCAAATAAACCAAGTTTAGTCTTGATTCGCGTACTGAGAGAAAGTCTATGGGGCAATGTGGGAAAAAACTGTGTGGGAATCAAAAGCCAAATATTTGACTGTCCGGGGAGTCACCCAAAGATTTGACTGTACGGGGAGTCACCCAAAGATTTGACTGTTCGGGGAGTCACCCAAAGATTTGACTGTACGGGGAGTCACCCAAAGATTTGATAATTTTGACTTCTGAAATGCGGGACGGACCCTTTGAAGGTGCGGGACGGACCCTTTGAAAGTACGGGACGGACCCTTTGAAAGTACGGGACGGACCCTTTGAAGATGCGGGACGGACCCTTTGAAAGTACGGGACGGACCTTTTGAAAGTACAGGACGGACCCTTTAAAAGTGCGGGACGGACCCTTGAAATGGAGGATAGACCTCAAAAATGCGGGACGGACCCTACAGGACGGACCCTTTGAAGGTGCGGGACGGACCCTTTGAAAGTACGGGACGGACCCTTTGAAAGTACAGGACGGACCCTTTGAAGATGCGGGACGGACCCTTTGAAAGTACAGGACGGACCCTTTGAAATGGAGGATAGACCTCTGAAATGCGGGACGGACCCTTGAAATGGAGGATAGACCTCTAAAATGCGGGACGGACCCTTGAAATGGAGGATAGACCTCTAAAATGCGGGAAACTGTAGCTGCCAAAGGACTTAGGCTACTGTTTACTGATGAAGAATAGTTGTGTGAATTGATTATTATGGCTTCCCGAGCCGAAGAACCAAGCGATTAAAAGATTGGGATAATTATTGCTAAGGCTTAGAGAGGAGTCTTGTCTCCTAGGCTTAAGGCTAGGGTTTTAGAGAGGCATTTGTCACCTAGACTTAAGGCTAGGGCTTAGAAAGGTATTTGTCACCTAGACTTAAGGCTAGGGCTTAGAAAGGTATTTGTCACCTAGACTTAAGGCTAGGGCTTAGAAAGGTATTTGTCACCTAGGCTTAAGGCTAGGGCTTAGAAAGGTATTTGTCACCTAGACTTAAGGCTAGGGCTTAGAAAGGTATTTGTCACCTAGGCTTAAGGCTAGGGCTTAGAAAGGTATTTGTCACCTAGGCTTAAGGCTAGGGTTTAGAGAGGTATTTGTCACCTAGGCTTGAGGCTAGGGTTTAGAAAGATATTTGTCACCTAGGCTTGAGGCTAGGGCTTAGAAAGGAATTTGTCACCTAGGCTTAAGGCTAGGGTTTAGAGAGGTATTTGTCACCTAGGCTTGAGGCTAGGGTTTAGAAAGATATTTGTCACCTAGGCTTGAGGCTAGGGTTTAGAGAGGTATTTGTCACCTAGGCTTAAGGCTAGGGTTTAGAAAGATATTTGTCACCTAGGTTTGAGGCTAGGGTTTTACATTTGCGGTAAGTCTAAACAAGGCAGTTTGAGCAGAAAGGTTATTGGTTTAAACTAGGCGAGGCCGAGTAAGTGTCAATGATAGAAGGTGGGATTGGGTAAGTTTGATGTCCAGAGATAAGGACCGAGTCATCTTGAGAGAGAGGCGTCTTTGATGGATTTGAAGAGTTTGAAAATTTTGTGGAGACCAAAGAGTGGTTTTTGTAAACAAGGTATCAAGGAGGACAGTATTTTGAAAACATGTTTATTTGATAAAGAGGCCTTATGATTAATCATGTTTCTAACTAACTCAAAGAGTTTGCCACATGCTAATCTTGATGACAAGGGATGCCCTTCATGCTAGATATGACTTCATTGGAGCTCCGATTTTTGTTAGAGCACATAGTCGACCCATTTTTGTTGAGGGGAGCCCCAATGTTTGATGAAGTGACCTTGGCGAAGTCCCAGTTGATGATGAATGGCGAAGCCCCAGTTGATGATGCAAAGCAAATTTGAAGGGAATGGCGAAGCCCCAGTTGATGATGCAGAGCAAACCTGAGAGGACAGCTTAACAAAAGCCCCAGCTTGGAGAGATTCAATGTATCCCTATTGCAGACAGAGTCATCTTGCGGCCATGGAGGCGACCCTTCGTTTCGAACAATGGTCAGTCAGTCGCTGGACAAGACTCGGAAATGTATATGTGCAGGGGCGCATTTTTTTTCGAAGGTGGGAATGGATCCCGAGTTCGTGTATGACACTTTCGCTTTTGGGTTTGACTCTTTTGGGAGAGTATAAGCATCACAAGGTGTGGAAAAGTGTATGGAAGCCCCTGCACGTAAAGACAGTGTTTGGCTCTATTTTCCTATGATGTAGAAAAAGAAGACTTGTCGAGACATTTGAAGAATTATTTTATTCAGAATTATATCTTGATTGCTCGTGAATGGACCTCACTGATTGGTTTATCAAATTCCAATTATATAAGTAAACAAATAATGACTGCTTTGATTTGAAGTTGGAATAAGAGAGAGAATGATGGTGAAATTGGGCTTGATTTTAGAAGGAGAAGGATGTTCCGTTGTTGCTTGTCGCTCTGTTCGGTGGTAATTGTGGTGCGATTGATCTCCTTCATGGAAAGAAAGAAAAATAGAAAAAGATTGGGAGAAAAAAGATTGTGGGAGAAAAGGTGGGAATTTGACTCGATTATAGCCCAAAGATTTTTTCATTCCTTCAAGTTAAGATTCGTTGCTCTTTTGTTCTCACAAGCCGAGGAGTAGTCCCCGGCACGCGTCTCCTTGCTTTTACCGGAGTGCCGCCGAGAGGCACGGATGCGAAGCCCCAGCTGAGACTTTGCGTACAGTGTTTGAAGAGTCGAATGAACGAATTTCAAGAATAGGACGAGTTCCCAAACTTTCGAGAGAATATGTAATATGCTCACGTAGGATAACAAGTGACTCAAAAATCTGAATATGCATTTCTTTTAAATAATCTTTTGAGAATGCCATTCGGTAGCGGTTGTAGCTGGTCTTTGGGTTGCGATCGACCATTGGATGATGCTTAACATGACCTCTTAAAGTGAGAGGTCGGCTGGGCCATTTGCTGAGAGGTTGGCTTGAGGGATGTGTTTGGAATTTCTAAGGTGAAGGGATTTTCTTGTTGCTGCTTCTTCAGAACCTCTAAGAGTGAGGTTAACTTTGATTTTGGCAAGGTCAAGGGTGGTGATGGAATCCTCTAAAAGTGAGAGGATGGACTTTGGAATGGGTTTATGGGATTTGTCCAAGAGGGAATTTTTGTTGCTTCTTCTCGCGAGTTTGTTGTGATTTCAGCAGGTAACTTGATCGCGATAGGACCTTCACTCGATGTCTCATTTTCACAACCTTTGAGATGGGAGGTTCACTTCGGAGGGAGTTTTTTTTTTTTTTTTTTTTTTTTTTTTTTTTTTTTTTACCCTCTTCTCGAGCAAAGTCTTCGGATTTGTTTGCTCGCGATAGCCCCTAGCGTATGCCTTTAGGATGCTTTTACCTTTTCCCTCTTGGGCTTGGATGTGGTCCCTTCTTTCGTGAGTCGAAGGAGCCCCTTGTATGAGTTTCTTTTGTATTCCCCCTTTCTTGAGCTTGGAGGTGATTACTTCCTTTGTGAATCAGGGGAGCTCCTAGTATGAGCTTCTTCTTTAGGGTTTCAAAACTTGTCGATCTTGAAATGAAAGGGTATTATTTAGTGAGGATAAGGTTATGGCTTCCTATGGTGAGAGGTTTAAGCTTCAATCGCTACTGGATAGCATTCTCAAAAGAGTATTTAAAATAAATGCAAACTCATTTAACCGACTTATTAAGTAAGGCAAAATATATTCGGACCATGAGAAAGATATGTGAGCATATTCAATGGAAGCTTATCGATCGAATGGAAAATCAGAGGAGACGCGAGATTGGGGGGTTGGTGAGCCCCAAGTTGATATTCATGCAGCACTTGTGAAGGATAAGAAAAACCTCTTTCTTTAAATTGTAGTGGCGTGAGCAGCTATTTTCTGATGATGAGCAACAACAGTCTTTGTGCATATGGAAAGGAGGTCAAATGGGGGTTTAAAATAAATGATCATATGAAGAGGATGTTTAAGTGGGGGAGAGTGTATTTGGGGAAGTGTATGCTTGAGGGAGTATAGAGGGTGTGTATAAGGTGGAGTATGGAGAGAGTGTATGAGAGAAGGGTGTATAGGGATGGTGTGTGTGAAGAAGGAACGGTGAGTTGTTTACTCCAACCAAAGCATTCATTCATTGTTTACTTTATTAGCCGGTGAGTTTATCAGTGAGATTAGCAACCAATTGATAATTATAAATAAAACAATCTTCTTGAAAGTAATGCGAGATTATGTCTCAAGTCTAGAGAGAAAAGAAAGAAAGACCCTTTTTTATTATTGAAGCAACTAATCTAAAGTGGACATTACATATCAATGCCCAAAGTGGACATAAAAGATGCACTAGAACCTACAAGACTGAATGAATCTAAATCTTCCCTCGAAGGGTGAGGGTTCCTTCATCAATGAGGCCTTGGGTCTTCCCTTGGTTGATCAATCTTTGAATTGAGCGTTTCAGTTGCACACATTTGTCAGTGGTATGCCCAATGTACTTGTGGTATCTGCAAAACTTGGATGTATCCAAGTTAGATCTCGGGTTAATAGGCTTGTAATTCTCGAGCGGCTCGATCAAATTCTTTCCCACCAAAATGTCGAAGAACTCACCCACAGGCATTCCTAAGTCATCAAAATGTTCCTTGTTGTTCTCCTTCTCGGGTATTGGTGCCTTTCGTTGGTTGGTGGCCACAGCAGGCATCCTGAATGAGACATTCTGATGTGTTGGACCATAAGTGGGACCATAAGCATGTGGATGATAGGGACTCTGGAATTGAACAGGAGGAGGAACTCTTCTCAAGCATTCTTGGATGTAGGACAAATGGTATTGCTCAATTTCATGCATGTCTTTGAGGAGGTTGATCACTCCCAACCTCATGTCTGAGACTTCTTTAAGGGCTCCAATGCTTTTCTCCATAGACATGATGCAGAATTCTGTAAGAACATACGGCAGAGTCAAACCAATGAGTTGAATTAGATTCATAATTAATCTTAAGGCATCCTTGAGAAAATATTTGACCTCCACAATTTTGAGTTTGACCGGGCTGAAGTTGCCTACGTAACCCTTACCATTTAAGATACGAGTCTCAGGTCACCGTAGTTCGAGGGGGCCCCGATTGATGATACAACCAGGGTTAAGTTTAGAGAAAGAGAGAGGATGAATGTAAAAGAGGAAGAGGAAGATGACTCGATCCTTGGTCAAATATAAGTGAGGGTGATCTAGACGAGCTAATCGGACTGGGTAAGTTGGCTTAGGTAGGCCCTAGATGGTGGTTTGATCTATATGGGTCGAGAGAGGTTTGATCTAGGTGGGTCTTTGGCTGAAGGGTGCTAGAGATAAAGGATCTAAACTATGGATGGTTTTAAGGCTAAGGGAGCAAACTGCGGATGGTTCAAGAGATAAGAGGTAGAACTTTGAAGGGTCCTAACTTGAAGGATGTAGACCATGAGGGTCTAAGGTAGAGGAGTGGACCATGGATGGTCCAAGAGACGAGGGTGGACCTCGAAGAGTCTCAGGTGGAAAGGTGGACCTTTAATGGTCCTAGATAGAGAGAGTGGACTTCGAAGGGTCCTAGATTGAGGAGTGGACTTTGAAGGGTTCAAGAGAAGAAGAGCGGACCTTGAATGGTCCAAGATATGAGGAGTATGGACCTTGAAGGGTCCGAGAGATGAGGAGTGGACCTTAAAGGGTCCAAGAGAAGAGGAGTGGACCTTAAAGGGTCCAAGAGAAGAGGTGTGGACCTTAAAGGGTCCAAGAGAAGAGGTGTCGACCTTAAAGGGTCCAAGAGAAGAAGAGCGGACCTTGAAGGGTCCAAGATATGAGGAGTGGACCTTGAACGGTCCAAGATATGAGAAGTGGACCTTGAATGGTCCAAGATTGGGAGAGTGGACATAGTATAGGAAGAGCACCACGAAGGGTCAAAGAGTGGACCTTGAACGGTCCAAGATAGAGAGACTGATCCTAGAGCGGTCCGCAGTAGAGGGTGTGGACCTTGAAGGGTCCAAGAAGTAAAGAGCGGACCTCGGAGGGTCCTAGAAATGGAGAGTGGACCTCGGAGGGTCCTAGAAATGAGGAGTGGACCTCGGAGGGTCCTAGAAATGAGGAGTGGACCTCGAACGGTCCTAGAAATGAGGAGTGGACCTCGAAGGGTCCTAGAAGTAAAGAGCGGACCTCGGAGGGTCCTAGAAATGGAGAGCGGACCTCGGAGGGTCCTAGAAATGAGGAGTGGACCTCGGAGGGTCCTAGAAATGAGGAGCGGACCTCGGAAGGTCCTAGAAATGAGGAGCGGACCTCGGAAGGTCCTAGAAATGAGGAGCGGACCTCGAAGGGTCATAGAAGTAAAGAGCGGACCTCGGAGGGTCCTAGAAATGGCGAGCGGACCTCGGAGGGTCCTAGAAATGAGGAGCGGACCTCGGAGGGTCCTAGAAATGAGGAGCGGACCTCGGAAGGTCCTAGAAATGAGGAGCGGACCTCGGAGGGTCCTAGAAATGAGGAGCGGACCTCGGAGGGTCCTAGAAATGAGGAGCGGACCTCGGAAGGTCCTAAAAATGAGGAGCGGACCTCGGAAGGTCCTAAAATGAGGAGCGGACCTCGGAAGGTCCTAAAATGAGGAGCGGACCTCGGAGGGTCCTAAAATGAGGAGCGGACCTCGGAGGGTCCTAAAAATGAGGAGCGGACCTCGGAGGGTCCTAAAAATGAGGAGCGGACCTCGGAGGGTCCTAAAAATGAGGAGCGGACCTCGGAAGGTCCTAAAATGAGGAGCGGACCTCGGAAGGTCCTAAAATGAGGAGCGGACCTCGGAAGGTCCTAAAATGAGGAGCGGACCTCGGAAGGTCCTAAAATGAGGAGCGGACCTCGGAAGGTCCTAAAAATGAGGAGCGGACCTCGGAAGGTCCTAAAAAATGAGGAGCGGACCTCGGAAGGTCCTAAAAATGAGGAGCGGACCTCGGAAGGTCCTAAAAATGAGGAGCGGACCTCGGAGGGTCCTAGAAATGTGGACCTCGAAGGGTCCTAGAAGTAAAGAGCGGACCTCGGAGGGTCCTAGAAATGGAGAGCGGACCTCGGAGGGTCCTAAAAATGAGGAGCGGACCTCGGAAGGTCCTAAAAATGAGGAGCGGACCTCGGAAGGTCCTAAAAATGAGGAGCGGACCTCGGAAGGTCCTAAAAATGAGGAGCGGACCTCGGAAGGTCCTAAAAAAGAGGAGCGGACCTCGGAAGGTCCTAAAAATGAGGAGCGGACCTCGGAAGGTCCTAAAAATGAGGAGCGGACCTCGGAAGGTCCTAAAAATGAGGAGCGGACCTCGGAAGGTCCTAAAAATGAGGAGCGGACCTCGGAAGGTCCTAAAAATGAGGAGCGGACCTCGGAAGGTCCTAAAAATGAGGAGCGGACCTCGGAAGGTCCTAGAAATGAGGGATAGTTAAGCACTTTATTTACAAAAAAGCCCTCTATTTTGTAGAACCTACTCTTGGTTGGAAGGGATACCCCTTTTTCGCAACTAACTAAATATCCTAAAGTGGTGAATCCTAACGACTAACCTTCTCGCATAGACAGTCAATATGATTTTTATGAAAAGTACCGCAAACCAATGATAGGCCAAGATTCTTTAACAATATATCATTCGACCTCACATAGCACGTCCTTTGAAAGGAAATCAATTTTTTAGTGCTCTTAATCTCTCGATAGATCTTGACTTATCATTGGTTCGTGGTGACTTAACATAAAGACCTTATTAATTGTCTACATAAAAAATCTAGTCAAACCAACCGGTCATATGGAGTGTATTCCTAGAAAAGTGGGTGACGCAAGGGTTAGATTTTAGGCTCCCACCGTGCAGCCGAAGCGCACTGATGAGTGGATGGCCAAGTGAGACTCGGAAGGGAGGCGACATGATCACCACACTTCCCGCACTTTGGCTTCTCCGAAGGGTAAAAGGGTGTCTGTGCAGTGTGACACGGACTCTAGTGGTAGTGTGAGGTAAAAAGTCTAATTCCTTTTTTAAGGAAAAAAGAGAAAGATTTTTTATTTACATGAAATGCATGCATGCAATGCAACAGTTAAGAGTAAAGAAAATAAAAAGAAAGCAAAATACAACACCACAAAGGAAAACGAAAGTCTGACCCACTTAGTTTGAAAAGATTTCAAAACAGTCCCCAGCGGAGTCGCCACTGTGAATACCCCGTCCCGATGCAACGCGCATTCGGAAGTTTCAAATAATTAATCATGAAAATGTTGGACCGAAATGGGATATTCATCTAGTGACACTCGCTTTAAACCATATTAAAATATTAGTTTAAATTTTGAGAGTCGCCACGCCACTTTGATATAGCCCAAAGCTTTGAAAAAAGGCTAAACAGTTAATTGGGTTCGGGGGTCAAGTTACAACAGAAGAAGAAACGCTATCACTCCTATTGCCCGACGGATCGGTCTTTCTAGCATGTGGGGTGTTGGTTGTGTGCGGTGTTTACAGGAATAGATAGAAGAAACGGGATCATGCATAAGGAGGAGGGGAGAGAAAGAATTAATTGATGATCACACCCTAGAACCTTTGAGTTAGGCCCTCGGAAGGTGCACTAATCAACGTTCATCCTTGGGGGATTGTTGATCATGGGACAATTATTACTAAGGTGGAAGGAAAGCAATAGTTCCTAGATCCATTGGGTTTCTTAGGGCGAAACCTTAGATCATCCTCGGCTATAGCATAATTAAAACAACCCTAAATCTAGCATATATGGCATAAGCAAGAAATAAAGCAATTAAAATATATTAAGCATGCAAACAATAATAATAAAGACAATAATAAAGAACAGGAATATTAAAAAGAGAGTCTTACCAATTGTAGCAAGACTTGGGGGTCGAATCTTGGCGATTCGAGAGGAAAAAGAAGAACTGAGGGTTAAAGCAAGTATGGTCTCGCTTCTCCCGGAGAAAATTGTGTGTTGAGAATGGGAGCCGGGCACCCCTATTTATAATACCTCGGTACACTGGCCGGGCCTTCTAAAGGGTCGATCGGCTGCACAGGATAGAAGGGTCGATCGGCTCTAAATAAAGGGTCGATCGGCCAATGCACGGGCAAAGGGCCGATCGGCTCTTCCAACTGGCGTCCTTTCCAAGCTGACAGCGACGGCGCAGTA
This sequence comes from Adenophora triphylla var. japonica, assembly GCA_022495995.1. Classification (NCBI taxonomy): domain Eukaryota; kingdom Viridiplantae; phylum Streptophyta; class Magnoliopsida; order Asterales; family Campanulaceae; genus Adenophora; species Adenophora triphylla. Next base: position 114,018 of record JAFEMH010006340.1, on the reverse strand, counting down.
CGGAAGAATTTAATGAATTAGGGTTTTTAGGGTTTCCCTAGGGTTTCTAATTAATATCAACCGGGCCAGGTATTTGGACTACCTTTTTTCAGACCGGGTACTAACAGTATCTATATCCAATTATTCTTGGTGGTTCACGCGGACAGGACAGAGTATCTTGTCCGCGGTCGAGTACGGGTTTAATGGCCTTTGTACCCATATAAGCGTGCGATCATAATGGATCTTTGCGCATCAGTAGGTAGGGGCTCTTATATTGGCCCTTTAACCTACCGACATCCTTTTGCGGGCATCCACCTTAGCTTTTGAGGTTGGTGGAAATTCAGCTACCACAATTTTAACACTAATTTTGCATAAAAATTGATTCCATATTCATACATTTATTGCCTCTCCCTCCTTTTTACAAAAGATTTTTAAAAGAAATACTTTCTAAGGTGATCGCTGTTCCATGCGTGCTTGAGGTCCTTTCCTTCCTTTGTCCGCAATATGTAGGTTCCCTCCTTGATTATTTGGGTAACTTCATACGGTCCTTCCCATTTCGGGGAGAGTTTGTTGAAACCAGCTTGGGTCTCTTGTACCTCCACGTTTCTGAGTGCCCAATCTCCAACTGAAAAACTTCTTTTATTCACTCTTTTATCATGGTGCTTCTTCGCTTTTTGCTTGTAGTTCACCATTTTTTCATTTGCCTGTATTCTCTTTTCCTCGAGATCGTCCAGGTCATACCTTCTGTTTGCCTCATTTTGAGACTCATCGAAGTGTGTGACTCTGTACGAGGGTAGGGCTACCTTAACTGGAGCCATTGCCTCTGACCCATACGTGAGCGAGAAAGGAGTTTCTCCTGTTGAATTTCTGATCGTCGTGCGGACAACCCATAATGCGGTCTGGAGCTCGTCCAACCATCGTCCTCCTCGTCCTTCCAAATTTTTTCTTGAGGGCGGTCAGGACTAACTTGTTCGCGGCCTCAGCTTGGCCGTTCCCTTGGGGATAAGCAACTGCGGACTGGCGATGTTGTACTTTCATTCTCTCACATTCAGCTGTGAATTTTGCAGAGAACTGAGTGCCATTGTCCGAGATTATTGCTCGTGGAACCCCAAATCGGCAATAGATGTGATCGTGGACGAAATTAATAACATTCTCCTCGGAGATAGTGGCTAAGCCCTTTGCTTCCGTCCACTTGGTAAAATAGTCCACGGCCACAACGGCATACTTAATGCTTCCTCGAGCAGTTGGGAACGGTCCAATTAGATCAATCCCCCACGTATCAAACGGACACGATGGTACAACCAAAGTTTGTTCTGTTGATGGTAGTCTAGGGATGTCCGCAAATCGCTGGCATTTGTCAGACTTCCTCACGTACTCCTGCGCATCTCTCCTCATCGTAGGCCAATAAAATCCTTGAAATTTGATTTTGTCTGAGAGAGTGCGAGCACCGGGATGTCCGCCACAAACTCCTTCATGGATCTCATAGAGTAAGTTGGTGACCATGTGAGTTTTGACGCATCTTAACAAAGGCTTGGTGAATGATCGTCGAAATAATACTCCATCCAGGACGAGGTATTTCGAGGACACCTTTCCAATGGCTCTAGCCTTTGCTGGATCCTCGGGGAGGGTTTGCTTCTCGATATAATCCTTGATCTCATCTACCCAGTCCCTTACTTGATCCTCAATATTGTTTATCTGAATCCGCGAACTCTATCTGGCAATCTGTCCCCAAGTCTATGACTTCTTGATCGGTTATTCTGGAGAGGAGGTCAGCCTCTGCGTTGTCCTCTCTCATGACTTGGTTCAGCTCATAGTAGGTGAAATTTTTGATGAGGATTTTTTCCAGACCGTAGTATTGAGTTAGCACTGGGTTGATCGTGTCATACTCCCCCCTAATTTGATTTACTATGAGCTGAGAGTCACTATTGATCTCAATATTCTGAAATCCCAAGTCTCTGGCCAACTCCATGCCTGCTATAATCGCTTCATACTCAGTCTGATTGTTTGAAGCTTCGAATTTGAATCTCAAGGCTCTTTTGAATTTCTCCCCGCAGGGTGCGATCAAGAGTATGCCCGCTCCACTCATTAACTTGCTCGTAGAGCCGTTCACGAATAAAGTCCACACTTCTTCTGGACGCTCTTTGGGCTGTACAATTTCAGTGTCTGAGCTATCTTGGGCTTCCTCTGATTCTGCTCGCTTTCTCTTCCCTAGGTCGCTGTCCGCTAGTTTAAATGACGATTCTGCTACAAAGTCAGCTAAGGCCTGCGCTTTGATTGTCCTTCTCGGGGAGTAGGTGATCTGGAACTCAGTGAGCTCGATAGACCAAGCTAGCATTCTCCCCGAGGACTCTGGTTTATGTAAAACCTTTCTAAGCGGGGCCTCAGTGAGTACATTTATGGGATGTGCAGAAAAGTAAGCTCTTAATTTTCGAGCAGATACAAGCAAGGCGTAAGATAATTTCTCTATAGTTAAATAACGTCCTTCTACGGCGGACAATGCCTTAGATACATAGTAAACTGGTTTTGGGGAGTTATTCTCCTCCCTTACAAGAACAGCAACTACTGTCAGATCAGTAACTGCTAAAAACAGAAAAAGCTCTTTCCCGGGCACTGGGCTGCTGAGTAGAGGGGGTTGCCCGAGGTATCTCTTTACTTCTTCAAAAGCTTGACGGCAGTCGTGACTCCATGCAAATTCGTCAGCTTTCTTCCCCCCTTTCAGAGTTTTGAAGAAGGGGAGGCATCTCTCTGCTGACCGCGAGATAAAGCGTCCTAGTGCGGTGATGCGCCCGTTTAACTTTTGCACATCCTTAACGCAGGCAGGAGGCCTCATGTCCAACAGCGCTTGAATTTTATCGAGATTAGCTTCAATTCCCCGCTGGTTGACCATGAATCCAAGGAACTTGCCCGCTTTGACCCCAAATGCACATTTTAGGGGGTTCAGTTTCATGTTGTTGCGGCGCAAGTTTGAGAAAGTTTCCTCCACGTCGAGCTCGTGGGAGTTTTCTCTTGTCTTTATAACCATGTCATCGATGTAGGCTTCAAGGTTTCTGCCTAATTGGTTCTTAAAGACAATATTGACCATTCGCTGGTAGGTGGATCCCGCATTTTTCAGCCCGAAGGGCATCATTGTATAACAGTATGTCTTGGCCGCAGCGATGAAAGCTACGGAGCGGACATCTTCAGGAGCCATCTTGATCTGATGGTAGCCGGAGTATGCGTCTATGAAGCTCAATACTCTATGACCGGCTATTGAATCCACCAATCTGTCTATGCGAGGAAGAGGGAAGCAATCCTTGGGGCATGCTTTGTTGAGATCGGTGAAATCAACGCACATCCTCCATTTGTCATTGGCCTTTTTTTACCATGACTACGTTTGCTAGCCATTTGGGGTAGGAGATCTCCTTAATTATCCCCGCTTTAAGTAACTTCTCAACCTCATCCTTGATTGCTATCTCCTTTTCCGGGGAGAAGTATCTTGATTTTTTGTGGATGTTCTTGAAGGAGGGGTCATCATTGATCTTATGGACGATCACGTCCTTGCTGATTCCTTGCATATCCTCCACTCTCCAAGCGAGTACATCACAATTTGCTCGAAGGAAATCGATCAAGATCCTTCTCTCCTCGGGGTGAATTTCCAGCCCGACCTTTACAATTTGCTCGGGGTAGTGGAAGTTGATTACCACTTCCTCGAGCTCGTCGTTAGGTCAGAGTTTGTTGATTTCACGATTTTGTAAGGAGTCAATAACAATAGTTGGGGGGGTTGGCCTGAGCTCCGGTCAGCGCTGCCATGGAATATATGACTTCTCGGTCAATCTTTCCTTCGATTCCCCTATCAATATAACCTCCCTCAATAGGGGCCAACTTCTTGGACTTCCTGCTCATCTTGAGCTCCACCTTTGTGGTATGGAAAGAAAGCATACCAATAGGGCCGGGTGCCGGAACAAGTTCATGGGCTTTTCCTTTTTTCAATTTGTCATCGCCCTCTTTCTGCGGGCAGGATGTCTGGCCTTTCTCCACTTTCCTCTTCTCCTCTAGTGCTCGGAGGAATCTCCCGGGCTGGTTTTTTATTGTGGCAACCCCGCCCGGGGTGTTAAATTTCACCCTTTGTTGGGGAATGAAAGCTACTATTCCCAATTCAGCCTGAGCAATTACGTCGAGAATGGCATTGTATTAGGAAGGAAGATCGACCACCATAAAAGTAATTTTGGCCGTCTTCTGCATGGGCTTTTCCCCAATAGTCACTTCAAACACTATCGTCCCCTTTACCCCGACGGCATGATTGGTGAACCCTTCGAGCATGCCCGCATATGGAGTGAGGTTAGCCTCGGTCATCCTCATACCTACCAAAGTATGGTAGTAGAGTATATCCCTGGCCGCGCCTGTATCGATTAAAACTCGGCCAATGTTTGCCCGATTGATTCTCATTCTGAGGGTGAGGGGTTGGGTAGAGTAAAAGAGGGAGGAGGCAAGTTCACTCCTTTTGAACCCAATTTCTTGCTCTTCCTCGGGAGCCATTGGGGGAATCAAGAAAACCTTCTCTAAAGTTCGAATCTGGAGGGAGAACTGTTTGTTGGATGGAGGCTCCTCTCCAATGAAATTAATCATATAGTCACCCAACTCATCATCATCATTGTCTCTCTCCCTCCTCTCGGGACCACGTGGTGTTCGTGTCCGCTGGGGATTATTATTATTGGTGGCATTGTTATGGCCCTTAACCCATTTTGTTAGCTCCCCGTCGTTGATCCTTTGCTGAATAATCCGCTTCAACTGGAAGCAGTCCTCAGTGCCATGACCGTGGTTGTTGTGATATTCACAGAATTTGGCCATACTCCTTTCATTTGGCTTTCGGCCCATTGGGGGAGGAAGGGGAAATTTTGAGGCTCTCATGATTACTGCCCTTGGCTCGGTGAGGGGGGTGAACACTGTTTCCTCCGCCATTTTTCGGAGTTTATCAGTCCCACGACTTCGATTCTTGCCCTGGTTGTTTCTGCGGGCAGGTTCCTGGTCGGTCTCCTGGACTTGGCTGATTCTCTCTTTAACAGGAGCTTGGGGAGCGACCTCATTCGGCTCTTCGGCTGAGGCAATGGCAGAGGCCCTCTCATACATTTCCTCCACGCTCTTGAGGAACGAGGAGGTGAGACCGCCCTCAAAGCAGAGCCGGATATCACCCTCTTCCAAGTCCACGATCTGCTCGCTCATTTTCTGGAACCGAGAGATGTAGCTTTTGGTGGTCTCATTGGCGGCCTGCTTGACTCGGACAAGATCTGTCTTTGGTTGTGCGGGCTCGCCTGCCCCGGCAAAGGTGTTCAAGAAGAGGTGCCTGAACTGGCCATATGTTTTGATGGACCTGGGCTTGAGGGCCAGCATCCAGGATAAGGCCTTGCCCGTGAAAGTCGCGGCTAAGGCTTTGCACATCACGGACTCGTCTGATGAGAATAGGGCCATCTGTCCCTCAAACCGCCCCATATGGCTTTTGGCATTTTTAGAGCCATCGTATGTTTCCATCTGGGGGGGCTTCCCTTTCTGAATGGGTGCCCAGGAAATCTTGTCACTGAAGGCATTCATTGTACGACCACACCTTTGGGCTGTTTTTTGGTGGGTCTCCCACATCTCGTGCATGAACTTGACAAACTCGGGGTTCTGGTCGTCAACCTTCTGTCTCTTAGCACGTGGAGTCACGACCTTCTCCCCGGCGTAAGCCAAGGGTCTGGCTTGGAACTTCACATGACGATTTGACTGTGCTTCCTCCCCTCTTTCCTCGCTATCATCCACCTCTACTATACTGGGTCTGGCCGCCTGACCGCGGTTGAGGGTTGGTTCAACCTGTTTTGGCCCCCTAGCTTGACTAGCAAGCGAGTTAGTGGGAGCTCGTTGGGAGAACCTTTGGGACCCTTCTGGGAGTGGCATTCCGCCATTTGCCTCTATCTCAAATAGGTCCATCTGAGCGTCGTTGATGGCCATGACCTCAGCGACCAGTTTGAATTTGGCGGCCAGGATCTCCTGCCTCTTCAGGATCTGCTCGGGGGAAAGGGGAGTATTTGGGGAGGTGATGGGAGTTTCTATAGGATTGTTGGGAGTTTATGGGCTTTCATTTAGGAGGGCTTGGGCCTTTTCAGCTCGGGCTTCCTTAGACAACCTCCTTAGAACCTTTTGGGCAGGGGAGAGGTTGTTAAGGCTTTGAGCACGGCCCCCCATTCTCTGAAAAATGGAGGTGCTTGGTCCACCCTTATTGACATTGGAAGGGGACGCCTGGTCATCCTCTTGGATGGTTAAATGACCGGCATTTTCCAAAATTCTAGACATATTTTGAGAAAACGGCTGAAAAAGAAAGATTTTTGACAGCCTGCTGTTTAGAACACGATGGGTGTCTGAAAACAGAAATTTTACGAGAAACAAATGACGATTTCCGGCAATGGAACCACTGATGACGCCAAGCAAATCAGTGTCTGAACGGTTTAGGGATATCTAGCAGGATATATTTAGTTGTTGAATGTACCTAGAACACAACACAAATGAAGCACCGTTAAGGTCAAAGTTGGATGTTAATCCAACTCAGGCCCTCGGGTGTGAGAGTAAGAATACTGAGTATATAAGGCTTGAAATGCCCTGAATGTGTGTGAGTGTTTAGGGTTTGAGAGTAATATGACTTACAGTCTATATTTGGAACTTACCTTGTCCAAGGGGACAAAGATCTTCTATTTATAGGCAATGAGGAGCTGCCCGCTGACGTAAGCCATGAGGTCAGCCCTAAAGGTCACTTTGGTATTTAACCACATACACGTGTCCGCATCTGATTGGGTCTGTCAGGGAAGGAAGATTCACTGTCAGAGAGGATGTCGCTGATGTGGACAGGAGCCGTGTATTCGGCGCGGCGCATTAAATGCAATAGTAGGCGCCTGACTGAGCCGCATTAAATGTGATGGGAGTGAGCCGGCTACTTGCATGTCAGAGTCAATAAGATAACTTGCTCAGTAAGCCTTGCTATCAACCGGGAGGCTGGTGAGATAACCGGGAGGCAGGTATGAGACTGCGGTCAACATCTTGGGCGCGGTCAAAGGTATTTGACGCGGGCACGGATGGAGCGGTAATACCTCCTGCGGTCACCAAGCCAGCGGTCAGGATTCTTCCGGTTTGGAGTATGACGATGATGAGAGGAACGCGGTCTTGACCTTAGGGGTCTATCTGTCCGCGGTCTTAACTTTGGCGGTCTAGGGAGTGCCACGTTATACTGGGCCTCTGGATCAGACCGAGCTTGGGCCGGCTAGCTGGTCCGGGCTCATCAAAAACAACATTCATAATAATTTGTAATTAAATCTAATTTCACTAATTAGGTAACCAAACGGGTTATTACCTCTTTTGAAATTTGTAGCTCCAATGGACAGATTTATTGTGTGTTTTTTACACAAAACATTACCTTGTCAACATATTTTTGGTAAGAAAGGCTTATAATATGGTTTGATAAATGGTGATCCATATCTTTTCAAAGTGATATGCTGTCAAATTCTATATTAGGTCCGCCAAACTTGATGCCTTCAATTAATATAAGTTGTCTAGGTTCGAATTCTATCTGAATCATATATACTCCCTCCGTCCCAATAAGTGCTTCACCCTTTTGGGTGGGCACGCAAATTATGGAAATGAGAGGGAAAAAAAAAATGTTGTGAGTGTAATTTGAAAATAGGAGAGAGAATTAGTGGAGGGAATAGTAAATTATAATGGTGTTGTGAGTATTAAAATAATGTAGGAGAGAGAATGAGTGAAGAAAATAGTAAAGATTCTTTGTCAAAAAAGAAAAGGTGAAGCTTCTAACGGGACGCCCTTTTGAGTAATTAGTGAAGCTTTTATTGGGACGGAGGGAGTATATATATATATATATATATATATATATATATATATATATATATATATATATATGTATGTATGTATGTATGTGTGTGTGTGTGTGTGTGTACTTCCTTCAGTCCCATTTGAAGGTTTATCATATTTGAGTTTGTTACAAGATTTAGGAAAAAATATGAAAAATGTGATGTTTTGTGTGTAGGTAGTTGTGTTAAATAGAGAAAGTTAAATAGTTGTGTAGTTGTTATAAGTATAGCAAGTAATTTTTTTTTTTTCGTTTTAGAATTTTAGATAAGATGAATCTTTAAATTAGGATTTCAAATGAGCGGGTCGAGATGGGTACAGGTCAGGTAAAGGTGGGTCGGCGGGTTGTGGCAGATACAACTCGTTACAACTCATTCAATTTACGGGATAAAGGAGTCGGGTAATTAACGAGTCGGGTAAGCGGGTTGGGGGGTCGACACACTAACTTTATTTTCATGTGTGATTACATTTTTGCTTTCAGCACATTTTGATTGCAATTTAACAGGCGGGTACAGGTACCGGTCGGCCTTAAGCGGGTCGACTCGTTAGGACCCGGCTATGTCAACAAGCCGAGACAGGTCGGGTAATTATCGAGTCGAGCCGAGTGGATAAATGGGTAACGAGCCAAAATTAACAAGCCTACTTTAAATGGAACGTTTATTTGAAAAATAAGCGAAACTTCAAATGAGACTGTGGGCGTATATATTAATACAAATGAGACTGTGGGCGTATATATTAATACGGAGCTAAAAAAAATTGGGACATAATTTGTTATATATAAGGGGCTGAATAAATTTTCTATTATTTTAATAAAGACATGAATGGGTACAAATTTAAATAAATTACACTATAATTCCATTTTTTATAAAAAAAAAATTTACAATAATAAAATAGATTTTTTTTTTAAATTATAAGGGAGCAACTGCCCTATAACCTATTCTCAAAAGTGACTTAAAGTAGGGATAGGGAATGACTTTCTTGGGGACTTTAACAAAACGACATCATTTTTCAACCCTGATCATCCAGTTATTTTTTTTCTTTTTTTTTTCAAGGAGAAAATAAAATATTTATTGACAATCATAAATATAAATAAATTTATTATACACAAACTTTGAAAGTTCAACCCAAATTCGAAAATTATCAAGCAACCTAGACGTTGCCATTTCGCGAACAGGACCGGCTAACCGGCCAGTTTTGAACCGATCAAAATCGTGAAAAATCGGTCAACGTGGATGAACCAGACCGACTTAACCGAAACCGGATTTTTGGCGGTTCAGTTACGATTGGGAGGTAAGGGAAACCGGTTCAACCGCCGGTTAAAACCGACGATTGAACCGGCAAGGGCAATATTTGAATTTTTCAAACGGTCATATGACCGTTGGGCTGGGCCGCCTCAGCGGCTACTTCCTCTGCGCCTGCCGCCTGTCCCCCCTTTCCAGTTAGTTAATAGTTAGTAACGGATTTAACCAAAAAAAAAATTTGACTAATTAAAACTAACTATAAATATCAACTCCATCCTCCCATTTTATTTCCACATTATTTCTCTCTACTCTTTCTCTTCTACTCTCTTCTACTCTCAAATATTCACATATTCTCTTACTCTCATCAAATTTCCAGTTAAATATTACCTCATTTTCAGTTAGTTTTCTAACGAAATTAGTGTTTTTCTTATTTTTCATCCATTTTTAAGCTAGATTTCATTTTCAATCTTCATTTTTCCTAACCCAAATGGCTTCAAACCAAAGAAGAAGCAATTTAGGCAAGGAACATGTTGGTTCTTCCTCCCCCAACGATGATTTAAAATTGAAATACCCAACAAATTGAGGAAGAAGAAGTTGTTGAAATTGAAAGTGGTGGTAGTAGGAGGGGTAGGGGGCCGAGCTAGGGGAGGTGGTCGGGGTCGGGGACAACGTCAATCGCCTCAACCTCCTAGAGAAAGTGAGCTTCAATCCGATACTTTCGCGATCCATTTCACAAAAAGAAAAATTACTCCCGAAAATGACTATAATCTTAAAGTACATTGCAACTATTATTCCAAAGTTTACTAATTCAAAAGGCGGAGGGCATGGGACGCTCAACGGGCATACCGCGTCAAAACATCCCGAGAAACTTGACATTTCCAGCAATCAAATTCAATTACAATATCAACATAATTCGAGTTCGGGTGCACAAGGTTCGTCTTCCTCTTCCGTCCTTTTTAAATTTGATAAGTGGGTTTATAGGGATGAACTAGCCAAATTAGTTTGCGTTAAAGGCCTTCCTTTAATTTTGCGGATGATGATTATTATGGAAATTTTGTTCGACTTTCTTTAAATCCCGCCGCCACGAGAGTACCACGTACGAATCTTGTACGTGATATTACTAGAGTGGTGAAAATATATAAAAAAGATTTAATTGGTGTTTTATCAAATTTAGAAAACAAAGTTTCAATTTGTGCCGATAGTTGGAGTGATCATTGGCAAAGAAATACTTATTTGGGCATTACTTGCCATTGGATAGATAATTCATGGACTATCCAAAAAAATTAATTGCTTATAAATATGGTTTGGAAGCATTAGAGGTTTATCTTAAGCCAATTAGACAATGTATTCAATTTATTTCTAAAAAAAAATACAAAAAAATGGATCAAATTTTTAAGAAGTAAAAGTGTAGCGGACAAATATTTTACTTACAATGTTTCAACTAGGTGGAATTCCACCTACAAAATGTTAACCAATGATTTTTCTTATAAAGATCTCCCTATGCAATTTTTTATGTCAATTGGCTATAATGAACCTTTACTTGCTTATCAATGGAATGTATGCACTAATTTATGTGAATTGTTAAAGATTTTCAATACCGCTACTTCGGCTTTTTCGTGAGTTTATTATCCAACTTTCGTTTTGGTGCTTGAGCATTGCGTTGCAATTGTTACTAGTTTTGACAATTTAAGACAATGCCCTATTTTAAAAGATTGCATTGTTTCCATGAGAGAAAAGTGGCTTAAATATTTTGACACTATTTCGTCTCTCTTTTTGATTGCAAAGTTATTAGATCCCCGAGTTAAATTGGATGATTTAAAGTGCAATGTAGCTTACTATTATTTGAAGTTATATCCCGATGGTGACGGTGATAATGAACTTCCGTTAATTATTATTCAAAATACAAAAATGATTTGGTGAACCTTTTTAATGAGTATAATGACTTATATGAAAACACTTCTCAAAGTCAAAAACATGAAGATGCTTCCTCTATTTATCAACGAAGTTCTTCTAGTGGGGATCCATATAGTTTTTTTTGCAAATTTGTATAGTAAAAACGTGGTCCTTCTCGAGGTTCATCTTCATCATCATCAAACATTCCCGTGGAGTTAGAAACATATTTCACTACCAACTTTGAATTAAACCAAGACCCAAATTAAAATGAATTTGATGTTTTACAATGGTGGTCAAGAAGGAAAGAAATTTATCTTATACTTTCAATAGTTGAAAAAGAAGTCTTAGTCTATCCCGCTTCAACGGTGGCAGTTAAATCAGCATTTAGCATTGGAGCAAATGTTTTGGATGAAAGACGTTCCCAACTAACTAGTGAAAACTTAGAACATCAACTCTTACTTACTTGGCGATTGGGTTAGAGCGGAAAAAAGACAGCAAGACTTGCCTTATGAAGAGGATCATTTATTATCGGATCCAAAATATCAATACGATGTCGAGGACTCCACGAAAAGCAGTGATGATTGATGAATGAATGATGTTTTAGATTAATTTTTTATTTTAATTAGATTAATTTAGACTTTAGATTAGGTTTATTTTTATTTAATTATAATAGTTAGGTTGAGATAAAGGCTCCTAAATGTCCCCCCTTATTTATAAAATGATAAGGTTGGTTGTCCCCCTATTTGTAATTTTGTTTTAATTAATAAAATTTAAGGGTACCGTCCATTTTTTTCTTTTATATACTTTCGTTTTTTTAAAAAAAGTTAAGTTTTATTTCTTTCAAAATTCATAACTTTTTTTATATAACTTTTTGCAAAAAATTTCAGGACTAACCAACATCTAAAATAGTCTTCTTTATCAAAAGAAAATTGAAAAAAAAATGTTAATATATAGTATAGAACTTAACAAAAACTGTTAAAAAGTTAACTGTTTTTTTCAAAAAAAAACTGTTAAAATGTTAACTTTTTTATTCAAAAACTGTTAGAAAATCAACTTTTTCGTAACTATTTTTAATTGTGTTAAAAATTTCTTCTAAAAACCTAATTTGAAAAAATAATTAAAAAAAAATAACGATTAACCGGATAAATCGGAAAACCAGTCCAACCGGAAAACCGTAAAATCGTAACCGGATTAGGCGGTTAACCGGTTCGGTTTCAATTCTGATTATTGTTATGTTTAAACCGCCGGTTAACCGAACCGGCCACCTCTACCATTACCCCATTTACTATTTTAAACCCTAGGCCATTTTTCATATCTAGAACACTTTAATATTATATAATTTTTACTTACTCTCACACTATATTATTTTATCTAATTTGAAATAGAATGGAAGAAATATTCAAGTTTAACCTATTAATTATATTGTTACTAGTAGTAATGGTACATTAATAAAAATTTTATTAGAATTATTAAATTCTTATATATTATTGGTCAAAATTAGAGTTAACCAACCAAAATAAAATAGTATTCATTTAGTCTCAGAAGAATAAGAGTCTTAATTTTCTTTTTAGTACGTCTTATAAGTCTTATAATAAGAGTCGCAATTCAAAAATGACAAATATTGAATAGTGTTTTAGACAACTTTGTCCATATAATCCTTGTATAATTATATATAAAAAATCATTTCTTAACTAACCTATTTTTATTAACTTGAACTACATAAAGTATTTAGAGCAATATGTTACTAATCCACTTGAGCAATATGTTACTAATTTTCATCATGGGTCATTCGAAAACATCTTTTTTGTGTTTTAACGGGGTAAGGTTGCATATATCGGACCCCCCTTACTCAACCGTAGGTGGGAGCATTTGCGAAATTGGGGTAATGTTGTTGTTGTTGTTGTTGTATATAGAGAAGATTAGCAATAAAAAAATTAAAAAAAATAAAAGAGACACGATATATCATGTGCAAGTGGCATTAACGTATAGTAATGTCTTTCCGACTCTTATTTAAGATGCAAATTGATATGATAATGTTATAGAGAGAGAGAGAGAGGATGGAAAGTATTCAACATTTTAGTCATTATGAACATCCATTTTAGGCCAATTTTCATATCCATAACACTTTAATATTATATACTAGTAATTTTTACTTACTCCCGCACTATCTTATTTTATCTAATTTGAAATAGAATTGATGAAATTTCAAGTTTAACCTATTAATTATATTGTTACTAGTAGTAATTGTGCATCAATAAATTTTTTTAAAATTTTATTAGAATTATTAAACTCTTATATATTGTTGGTAAAAATTAGAGTTAAGCAACCAAAATAAAATAGTACTTCTTTCGTTTTAGAATAAAAGTCTTACTTTTCTTTATAGTACGCTTCATAATAAGAGTCTCATTTCGAAAATGACAAATAATGAATAGTATTTTTAGACAACTTTGTCATTATAATCCTTGTATAATTATGAAAAAAAATCAATTCTTAACTAACCTATTTTTATTAACTTGAACTTTGAAAAGTATTTTAGATTATCATGTCATCAATCCACTTAAATATTTACCATGAAAAATAAATGTATAACTCTTATTTCGAAACGGAGAAATTAAAGTACTATATTTCTGGCACTCATGGAAAAAGGGATCCACTTTGGGTATGAAGATATATTTGGCTCTTTGTAACGGAGAGAGGTTTCGGCAATAAAATAAAATAATTATAATAATAAACAAAGACTTGGTTCATATTATTATTTATTAAAAAAGAAAAAATTTGACGTATATTAGAATTTAACAATTTAATTAGTTCAGATACACCCACTAGAAGTGCTTCATAATTAGTTGTCCTTAAAATATAGTATATCATGTGCAAATTGATGTGATAATGTAGATATATATATATATATATATATATATATATATATATATATATATATATATATATATATATATATATATATATATATATATATATATAGAGAGAGAGAGAGAGGATGGAAATCATTATACATTTTAGCCATGATAAACATCCATTGATCCTCAAAAACATGCTGATGTGGCATGTTGTGATGTCACATTTGTTTTTTCTTACTAGGCATGAGATGTTGACAACTAAGTGCCTGAAACTGCCACATACCACTAGTAACATCAGTTTTACTGATGTGGAAGTTTCAGTTGAATAAATGCGCGGAAAGGGGTCTTGAGTATTGATGTGATCTCAAAATAAAAAATGAAAAACAAATGGGGGCACCATTGCAAAAGTGGCGGAAGTTTTTTTTTTTTTTGCATTGAGATAGGAAAGGTTTTTGTGTCTGTGAGGATAGGTTGGCATTTTGTAAGAAGGGGTGGGGGTAGCCATGATTTATCATTCAAGAAAATATGTCATGTGATCAACGAGCATGCATGTACGAGGCAACTTTAAATTAAGCACCCATTAGAAATGACATAAAATAACAACTACAACCACTACAAGTTCAACATTGACTGGTTACACCTCATACCAATTTTTATTAAACCAAGTCCAAACACACATTTGTCCCTTTAAAGGCTATGCTTTACTATTTAGTTTTTTTTTTTTAATATTGGGCTTTTTTTTATTAATGAATGACTTAGTCTAATACAAGAGTGAACTTGAAAATGCATTTGGTGGAGTTTGAACTTGAAAGTGCATTTGGTGGGGTTTGAACTCATGACCTTTCATGTGGAAAATAATACCGAATACCGCTTGAAATTATGGAGCATGACAAATATACTCAATATACCCTAATATATCTTGACCTTTAAGAAACCAACATAAGACAATATTGTAATAGGGCAGTAGGATTTGGGCCGCTGCAGCAACGTCTATCCATAAATTATTTTGTAAGGTGAACATTCATACAGGATTAGTATATTATTCATACTACTCCCAGTTTGTTTTCTGGTCGGCATTAAAAGAATGGAACTCCCAATCCTGAAGAATGCAAAGAAAGTATGGGGTTCATGGAAACTCCAAACCTTCATTCTTTTAGGCCTTTTACTACAAACAATACTACTTTTATTTGCCCCATTCACAAAAAGATCAAATAGCAAATTGATGATTTTCATAATCTGGTCAGCATACTCTGCATCCGACTGGACTGCAAACTTCGTTCTTGGCCTCATAACCAGGTACAAATACGTACATCACCATTCTTAAAATGTTTGACAAGTTATATGCAACATTTATTTTAAAGGGAGTAAATAAAATCATTACAAGTAGAAAGTCTATATCTATATGAGGGAAGTTTTCAAACAATAGTTTCAAGTTATACTCCCTCTGTCTCTAAATGAATGTCCAAATTCAAGAAATTATTGTCCCAAAATAATGAATCTTTTTCATAAAAAACTTTGCCCCTAAACATTTTTTTATCAAAAAGAAGATTCACTATTCCTTTTAGGGTAAATGGCATATCGGTACCCTTAAGTTTTACAGAAGTTGTAGTATGGGTACCTATATTTCATTTTTGACAATTTAGTTATATTCACACTTTGTGGCAATGTGGGTCAAAAGTGGATGATTGTTAATGAAATTGGACAAAAGCTAACATTGTGAACGAAAACTTAACGAACTTCTTTAAAAAATTGCATTATCCATCCTTTAAATCTTATTTCATTATATATTAATCCTTTTTAGAATCAAATGTCAATTGAATATAAAATAAGATGTAAAAATAATAAAATAATATATCTTCCAACCTCATCTATCTATATATTAAAGCAGGTCATCCAATGAACAGGAATAGCGCCAAAAATTTTGCCAAAAATTCAGGGGCAATTTAGTCATTTCCTTTCATGGCATAATTGAAGATATGCTACGCAAATTACACGTGACAGGTCGTGATTGGGAGGAAAATGGCGAGTGCAATTCACACACCATTAGAGGCGCGTGTACGCAGGCGGATTTCCTTTTTTTTTTTTATTGGGACACGTGACATCCTACTATTGGCTGGTTGAATTTCAAATTTTTTTTTATCCGATTCCTTTGTCCTAAATTATTTTAAAATTAATTAATTAATTAATTTTTTTACACCAAAATTCATAATATTTTTTTCTCTATAAATAGAGACTATTTTCATTTGATTTGGACATAGAAAAAAAATCCTATTTTTTAAATATAAATTTCTTAATTATCCTTTCTTAATTAAAAAAAAGTTGATGGTGAACAGACGGTTAATTAAAAAAGTTGACCGATTAATTAAAAAAAGGTGATCGGTTAAAAATATGAAATGCTAAAAATATGACCGGTCATATCATAAAAATTATCCTTTCTTAATTAAAAAAAGTTGACCGGTTAAAAATATGATCGGTTAACCACTTATTTAAAAATATGATCACTTTTCTATAGAAAGTAGTATGATCGATGATGTCGTCAAGCCAAGTGAAAGGTCCTGTTTACTTAATCAGTTAAAGGGAGATCAGGCAGTTAAGCTTTGACAGCTGAGAATGATTCTTAGCTGTCAGATATTAACTGATCAAAAAGCAAGAGTATAATGTGCAGTGGAATAAATAAAGTGAAATAATGTAAAGACAAAGTGATTGGTGTAAGTGTGTGTAGGTGTGTGTGTGTGTGTTTGTGTGTGATAATACCAAATGACACAAGAATTTTAAGGTGGTTTAGAGTTCACTCCTCCTATGTTCACCCTCACTGTCAACCTTGACAAGTGAGATCAATCCACTAAATCTAGTTCCCTTTAAGATTTACAATGGTTGATTAGGCAAGTTCCTTGAACCTCCTCTTCCTAATTAGTACAGTCAATTAGGGATTTGCTTGTTACGTAGCAAATTACAGAACACACTTAAAGTCAGTCTTAAGTGGTTTACAATATTGTTTATACACTTGAAGTTCAATCTCAAGTGTCTCAGAATTATTTGATTGTTGATTGCAGGTTTGCAGGTATGCAAGGGTGAAGGGAAGGTTGTAAAAGTTGTATGTGGAAGGGCAGTTTCTTCAGTCTTGGAAGTTTCCTTTTATAAGCTTGAATATAGCCGTTGGAGGAGACAAGGCAGTAAATGCAGGTGGGTGAAACAGTGTTTGCATTTAGGGCCTTGTTGACTGGATGATAATAGGCTGGAATCTGCAACCTTTGTAGAGGATCTTCATGGAGATGACCTGGCAACATCTGTTGAGGGATTTGGGCAAGGCACTAAGGCTGTAAATGAGCCGAGCCGAGCCGAGCTTTGAAGTTTCGAGCTCGAATAAAAATTATCGAGCTCGAGCTTTTCTCGAGCTCGAGCTCGAGCCCAGAATGCCTATTCGAGCTCGGCTCGAATCAAGTTTCGAGCTTTTCGCGAGCTGGCTCGCGAGCTTTTCGCGAGCTGGTCGAACTCGAGTTTTAACGAGCCGAGCTCGAGCTTCGACTTATTTTTTGAAAAAAAATTGAAATCAAACGAGCTTTTAACGAGCCGAGCTCGAGCTTCGACTTATTTTTTGAAAAAAAAATCAGAAATCAAACGAGTTTTTAACGAGCCGAGCTCGAGCTTCGACTTATATATATATATATCTATATATATACTAAAATTTATTCGAGCTTTTAACGAGCCGAGCCCGAGTCGAGCTCAAACGAGTCGATCTCGAACCGAGCTCGTCGAACATACGAGCCGAACACGAGCCGGCTCGAAAAAATGACGAGCTTGAAAATTGGTTCGAGCTCGAGTTCGAGTTCACCTCGAGCCCACTCGAACTCGATCTTTTTTCGAGCCGAGCCCGAGCCGAGCTCGAGCCGGCTCGGTTCGTGTAACAGCCCTACAAGGCACATCTTGGTCATCACAGAGATAACACATTGCTGTTGTCTTTGAAGATCATAGCTGTCAGAGGGATGAGACCTCTGCTATTGAGAACCTTAGCTGTCAGGCTTAGCTCTTTGATTTGGATGATTAGGAGTCAAGGAATTGGATGGTTGACATGTAATGATCACTTTGTAATTAAATACATTGATTTATTTGATTGGTCTTTGTTTGATTATTGCTGTCAAGATGATTAATGGGATGTGCAGGTTGAGTCATTAGCTTGGCTGTCCAATGTCCATGAGTTATCTTGGCTGTCAGATAACATTGGATATGTTTCTTTGTCAAAACCATATATAACTATGTGGTTTACATAGTTAGGTCCTAACAATTTCCCCCTTTTTGGCAAAGTAATATATCTAATAAAGATATGACCTGCAAGATAGCTTATGAATTGAATATACCAATGAAGACAAAATCAATCTTCTTGATTCAATCACAAGAGCCAAAACACAACCATTATCCAAAATAAAATGTGTTTAAGACAGGGGATAAAAAGAAGGGATTAAGAGACTTAGCCAAAAAAAAGAAAAAAATTTATAATCAGAAAATTATTCTCTTTCTCTTCTTGCTGCAAGGATTTCATCTCTTTCAGATAGCAGCTCCTTCCTCATCTTTTCTTCTACACCTCTATAGTACATTTCATTATTCCATTCCCAGCTCATCTCATCATCATAGGTGAAGGTGTGATCTTGTCTTGCTTTGAGAACAACTTTGGTCAAGGTTTCTTGATCATCCCTTATCCTTAAAGTACCCCATTTGGGAGCACTCTTTCCTCTAGAGCTTTGACCTCTGGTTCCTGAAAATAAGTTAGAGAAGAAAGGATTTGACTGCAAAGAGAGGGTTTGTTGAGCTGGATAGTGATGAGGTTCTGAGGGACAGTGAGAACAGCTGAGGTTGAAGGCTGATTCACTTGCTTTGCTGGCTCATCTTCTTCATCATCACTTGACACAATAACATTAGCAGCAGCACCAAAAGCTCTTTTTCCCAGGTTGATGGCTTCCTCATCTGAATCAATTGGCATTCCCTTGGATTTCTTCTTTTCTGGTTTGGCACCAACTGAGACTTCCATGATGTGCCTCACCTTGGTGATCATGGTCCTTGTGAATTTTTACATGTCAGTGATGGTTACATGATAGGGAGGCACATATGTTGATGGGTTGAAGTTTGGAGGGAGGTTTAATTGGAGAGACCTAGTGTTTGGGGGAATGAATGGAGGTGGTTCTGAAGTGGTAGGGGGAAACATGGCTGTCAGACTTGGCTTGGCAATAACAGCCATGATTTTGGCTTTGTTGCTGCAGATTCTCCAATACAATTCTTTGGTCAAATCTAAACAGAGAGCATAGACAAGAGGGGAGGGCATGTGAATGCATTCATTGAGATTGGGTGACAGGAATTGGGAGAACAAAACTTCCCAGTCAATGATGGTTGATAAGTCCATGAAATTGGGTAATCTAGGAGTTGTATGAAAGAAGGATGATGAGAGAGCAGATATGTACTTCTTCCAATCCTCATGCCCAAACATGATGAGCCCACTTCTGTTTCTGGCATGGATCATGATGGCATTCTTGCTTAACAGCCAAGGATTGACAATGATGTTGGGATTGGCAATTTCAGGGAAGTGAGTGATTCCCTTGAATCTTTGGTGGGCAGCCATGATTGAGGGAAATGAAAAATCAATTTCACAATCAAGAATCCAGGGCTCACAAGCTGGAAGGGGTTCAGTATCAGGGGTAGGTTCAGGTGTCTCTTGAGGTTCAACAGTTTTAACAGGGTTGGGTTGAGCTTCACTATCAGGCATGCTAGACTTCTTGGCTCTATCTTTAGATTTGATTACATCTAGAGCTTTCAACATATCATCCTCAGTCACCAATTGTCTCAAATAAGTGATGGCAGTGGGGAGCAATTCAGGGGGTCCTTCAAAGGTTAATCCTTCAGCAGCTTTGAGGATATGATCAGGAATAGGTGATGGAACAGAGGGACTGGAAATAGGTGAAGATTGGGATGGGGAAGGCTTAGCTGTCAGATCAGGGGATTGGTGACTGTTGTTCCCCCTTAACTGAAGGTCATCTCCTTCAGAATTAGAGGTGTTCCCCCTTTCATTTTCAACACTAGTCTCATTTAAGCTCAGGTTGGAAGAATTCAGGTTGAGTATTTCTTGGGCTATAGAGATAGGGGGTGAGCTGGATTATTCTTTGGTTGGTGAGGAATGAGGAGTATTGGGTTTCATCTTTTTGGAGAGGGGAGAATCTTTATCAAGATTTCTTTTCCTAGAGAAGATGTTTACTGAAGGAGAGGGGATAGGAGTTACCTCAGTTGAAGTTCTAGCAGGTTCAGAAACCTTAGCTGTAAGACCTTGGGCATTCATAGCTGTCCCAGAAGTTTGCCCTGTCTTGGTTGTTCTGTGCATAGCACCAACTAGGAATTCAGCAAGGGCTCTCCTTAGATGTTCATCATACTCATCATCTTGAGTAGCTTCATCTTCACCAACAAATTCATCAATGTCTAAAAAATGGGGTCTGAGTGAGTTTGTTCACTGTCAGCAGGTTGTTCTTCAGCAATCTGTTTCCCTATGTCAATCACTTAAACATCCACTTGCTCAGCCACTTGTTCAACCACATCTTGCACCTTCTTTCTCTTGAATAGCTTCTTTCCTTTCCCATTTTTCTTCATTTTAGCTTTGGCAATCCTCTTTCCAATTTTGCTAGGAGTAGTCCCTTGAGGCTTTTCTTTGATCACAACTCCTTTATCATGCTTTCTCTTTGACCTCTTGTCATTTACCATGTGGACCAATGATCTTCACAGCTTCATTTCCTTCTCAGTCTTCTCTCTCAGCCTTTGTGTTGTTTCATCAAGGTTTCCAGAGCTATTATCCCCAAGATCCAATCTTTTCTTCCCTTTGAGCCTGAATGTGCTCAAGCTGAAACTCTTTGTTTGCACAAGGTTGGTAGTCTCAAGCCAGTTGTCTTTTAGAGGAGGCTTTAGCTTTGGAATCAGTTGATGTAGAATCCCACTCATGAACCTGAATTTGTTCATCCTTGGGGTTTGCTTCTTGAACTTCCATGGTGAAGGAGATGTTGCTAGTTGATAGTGGTACAAGAGAGCTACACTCCAGTTTGCTTCCTTAGTCATCAAACTGAGGGCTTGCTTCCATTCATTGGGACTGATTTGATCAAAAGAGGATTGCTTCCCATCAAACCCCTTGATGATAACATCCATTAGGGTTGATTTGAACAAATCAAGAGACCCCTTTTTAATGGGTTTGTCCTGTACCACTTAGTAGTTGCAGTTGGGTTCATCAAAAAATCTTTTGTAGAACTCTTCCAAGGTGTTGTCTTTTCTGTCCCAAAGTTTGCTGAGACTTCCATCTTTCATTGGGATGTTGTAGATTTTGGACACAACTTTGGGAGACACATGAATCTCAGTCCCCTCAATGTTAGCTCGAATGGCTCCATTTAACAGTCTTTCTCCAGTCATGTAAATTTCTCTGCACAATTTTTCGTAAATGGGAGGTTGAGCTTCCATCATTTTGCATAGATGGTTGGATTCCTGAGGGGTTTTGATGAGGTTACCAACTTTATGATTATAAAAATCAGGCTTGATAAAATAGCCATGTGCTTCAGTATATGCCATTGCTGTAAGAACAGAGATTTAGGGTTTTTCAAAAAACAGAGAGATTTGAAGAGGAGATTTAGGAGGGTATAGAATGTTTGTTGAGGAAGGATTAGATTCGCAAGATTAGAGGTTAATGAGGAGGGAATTTGTATTTCAACGGCTAAAACGTGGGTTAGTGCAACGGTTAAAGATTTGCATTTAAGGATGTGACTGTTCATGAATAGTGTTTTTTGTCCCCCACTCATTTCTTGCAATAACTTCCCATAAAATATGGGAGTAAATTCCGTACACAGAGGCGAATTTCAGAGGGAATTATCAGAGAAGTAAATGAGTATTTGTTAGTGGCAAGTTCCAATAACCTCAATTTGGCAAGAGCTCAAATCATAGCTGTCAGACTTGATGACCAGCCAAGTCTATTTTGAATGATCATTGCCTCTATATTGACTGAAACTAAACTTGTCTATAAAAGGAAATGGATCAGATTATGAGATTTATCCGATTCATTTCAGTCATATAGTAAATGGGAAGATTGGTTTCAATGTTCAGTCCTAGCAAGATGGCTAAGACAGCAAAGAAATTGGTTTTCAAGAGTCCAAGGTCAGAGGAAACTAGGGAGGAGAGGTTTGAGAGGGAGTTTCTGTCTTACCAAATACAAATTGATAATGGTCTAGAACAGGAGGTGGATCAACTGCATAGTGATGATCCAAGTAAGGAAGAAGAGTTGAGAGAGAGGGAGATAAGGAGAAAGTTTTGGGAGGAAGAGAGGCTAGCATTGTTGTAGGGTGAGAGAAATAGATTGAAGGAGACAGCTAGGGATAAGGGTAAGGCTAAGATGGTTTATGAGAGCCAGGCTGGTCAGACAGCTAACGTTGAGCTGTTTGGAAAGGGGAATGAGGGAGAGTCCAGTAAACAGGTTGGGGCATGTGTAGAGAGAGTCTACACTTTAGGTGAGCTTGTGAAGCTTGACAGCCAAGAAAGGATTAAGATT
Organism: Adenophora triphylla var. japonica; assembly: GCA_022495995.1. Classification (NCBI taxonomy): domain Eukaryota; kingdom Viridiplantae; phylum Streptophyta; class Magnoliopsida; order Asterales; family Campanulaceae; genus Adenophora; species Adenophora triphylla. The sequence continues at coordinate 91,633 of JAFEMH010006340.1, read as the reverse complement.
GACACTTCTATTGGTCAACCTGAGTTCTTAGCTGTCAGAGAGTTCACAGCAGTAACAAGGGATTCACTTACATTGAGTCAAGCAGTTCTTGAGGGAACTGGAGATAACTTTTCATGAGTGCAAAGTTCTCCTTCAAAGGCTTATATGAGATTGTTCTCACAGTTTCTAAAGTGCTTGAGTCCAGCAGCTATGAATGAGGAGGAAGAAGTAGGTCCTCAGTCAAATCAAGCTATAATTGCACAGGAGAGTGCAAACACTTCAGGGACATTCAGCTTTGTCTCACCACTAAGTGAATATCCTCCTTACAATGCTATTGAGGAATGGTGGCCAAGAAGAGTGTGTCCTTCTTTACAATTCTCAACAACAGCCATTGACCCTTTCATGAAGAGGCACCCAGTGTGGCTTGAGAGGTATGGGGACATCAGGGAGCATGTTTATGAGGCTCCTGATGTTGCCTATAATGAGTAAGGGTTCACAGATGAGGATATCCATGATCAGCCAAGGAACAGTCAAGGATAGAAATTCTTAGCTGTCAGAGCCTGTGTGAGGGTCAGCTGTGAGAGAGGGTGAGGTTTATGAAGCTTTTGGTAATATGAGTTTGTGTTTGATTTTGTGTCTTGAAAACTAAGGTATTTGATAGGATGATGTTTGGCTTAGGATGTAGTAGGTTTTTATGTAAAACTATGGTTAGCTGTCAGATCCTCAACTGTTGACAGCAATCATTTGTACTGTTGCTTTGATTAATGAAAATCTTTTATTTTGGCAAATTGATCATTCCCAGCATGGCCCTTAGCATTTCAAATCTCTTCTCATCCATGGCTTTTGTTAGGATGTCAGACACATTGTCTTTAGTGCACACCTTAGCTAAGTTGATATTCCCTTTCTCAACATGGTCTCTAATGAAGTGATGCCTAACTTCAATATGTTTGGTCTTAGAGTGTTGAACAGGATTTTCTGTCATGGCAATGGTGCTAGAATTGTCACAGAAAATAGGAATGTTTGACAGGTCCATCCCAAAGACTTGGAGTTGACTTTTGAGATAAAGGATTTGAGAGCAACACAGACCAGCAGCAATATACTCAGCCTCAGCTGTTGAGGTATCTACTGAGGTTTGCTTCTTGCTTGACCAAGAAATTATTCTTGATCCAATAAATTGACATCCACCACTTGTGGATTTTCTGTTCAAATTGCATCCAGCATAATCTGAGTCAGTGAAACCAATTAGGGAGAATGGGGATTCAGTAGGATACCACAAACCATAGTCAGGTGTTCCTTTGAGATATCTCAAGATTCTCTTGACAGCAGAGAGATGAGATTCTTTAGGATTGGCTTGGAATCTTGCACACAATCAAACACTAAACATGATATCAGGTCTGGAGGCTGTCACATATAGGAGTGATCCAATATAGATCCTATATAGAGTTTGATTCACACTCTGGCCATCAGGATCAACATGGAGTTTGGTTGTTGTTGACAAAGGGGTTTCTAGCTGGAGAGGCAGTTTGCATATCAAACTTTTTGATCATGTCCCTTGTATATTTGGCTTGGTTAATGAAGATTCCTTCTTTCATTTGCTTGACTTGAAGACCTAAGAAGAATGTGAGCTCACCAATCATGCTCATCTCAAACTGATTCTTCATGATTTCCCCAAATTCTGTGCACAAGTCTTCATTTGATGAACCAAAAATAATGTCATCAATATAGACTTGAATGAGTAACTGGTCGTCTCCATATTTCTTGATAAACAAAGTGTTATCAATATGGCCCTTGGTGAATCCTTTGCCAGGGAGGTATTTGGATAGGGTGTCATACCAAGCTCTAGGTGCTTGTTTAAGCCCATACAAGGCTTTGTCCAGTTTATATACATGATCTGGAAACTTTGGATGCTCAAAACCAGAAGGTTGAGACACAAATACCTTCTCATTCAAAACTCCACTCAAGAAAGCACTTTTGACATCCATTTGGAACACCTTCATCTTCTTGAATGAGGCATAGGCAAGGAACAGCCTTATAGCTTCCAATCTTGCAACAGGGGCAAAGGTTTCATCATAGTCAATTCCCTCTTCTTGTTTGTACCCTTGAGCAACTAGTATAGCTTTGTTTCTCACCACAATGCCTTCTTCATTCATTTTGTTTCTAAAAACCCATCTTGTCCCAATGACAGTTTGGTTTTTAGGTTTGGGAACAAGCTTTCAAACTTTATTCCTTTCAAATTGTTTCAGTTCTTCTTCCATTGCTTCAATCCAATCAGGGTCTTGAAGGGCTTCATTTATTTTCTTGGGTTCTATCTGGGAGATGAAGGCACTCATTAATGAGTCATAAACAGGCATATTTGGAGGAATGTCCATCTTATGTATTGAAAGGTCAATATAGATGTTGTTGTTTGGTGGAATGATGTGGGTGATAGTATCAGGTTGAGGAATTGAGTGATTGGTGTTGCAGCATGGTTGGATGGGGTTATTTATAAGGGTATTTTGATGGCTGGATGAAGGTAAGCTGTCAGGTGCATCATAGCTGTCAGATGCACCTTTGCTGTTGTGTTGGGATTCTTGGCTGTCAGACATAATAGGGTGTGTATTAGTGTCTTTGGGCACCATATAGGGAAGGGAAGGTGAATCTTCTTCAGGAGAGAGGTTCGAGGGGTCATGCACAGGGGACACCTCAGGTAGGTTGTCTGAATTGCCAACAGCTTCATCAAAATCACACAATTCAGTGTGGCTTTGATCATTGTTTTCATCAAAGTCAACATGGATTGATTCTTCTATAACAAGTCTCCTTTTGTTGTAAACTCTGTAGGCTTTGCTGGTGTTAGAGTATTCAAGAAATATTCATTCATCACTTTTAGAATCAAATTTATCAAGGTTGTTTTTCCCATTGTTATGAATAAAGCATCTGCTTCCAAAACCATGAAAGTATGAGATGGTTGGTGTCCTACCATTCCATAACTCATAGGGGGTCTTGGTGTGAAACTTGTTAATGAGAGTCTTGTTTTGTACATACACAGCTGTGGTGACAGCTTCTCCCCAAAAGTATTTAGGAAGATTATTTTCTGACAGCATAGTTCTTGCTGCTTCACAGATTGTTCTGTTCTTTCTTTCAGCAACACCATTTTGCTGTGGTGTTCTAGGAGCAGAAAAGTTGTGCTCAATCCCTTTATGATCACAATATTCTTCAACACCAGTGTTCTCAAACTCTTTACCATGGTCAGATCTAATCTTGATGATAGATAGACCCTTTTGGTTTTGAATTTTGTTGAACAATTTGACCAGTTGTTCTAAGGTTTCCCTTTTGGATTCAAGAAGAATGATCCAAGTGAATCTAATGTAGTCATCAACTACCACTAGTGAGTATCTCTTTCCACCAAGAGATCTGATTCTGATAGGTCCAAAGAGATCCATGTGGAGTAATTGAAGGGGTTTTGAAGTATCTAATCTGGTTTTGGCAGCGAAGGAGGTTTTCTTTTGCTTGCCACATTGACAGGCCTTGCAAAGCTTGTCCTTTTTGAAGGGAATTTTGGGTAGGCCTTTGACTAGGTTTGAATTGGCTAATTTGGAGATACTTTTGAGGTTGAGGTGAGCCAGTCTTTTGTGCCATTGCCATGACATATCAGACTGACTATAGGAGAGTAGGCAATGAGCATTTGAGGATTCCACAACTTCCAGGTTTAGACAGTAGAGGTTTCCCTTTCTGATTCCAGTGAGAATGGATTTGTTGTTGACATTTTTGACAGTGCAGTGGTTTTTGGAACATACAACATAATATTCCTTATCACAAATTTGACTAATGTTAATCAAATTGTGCTTGAGACCTTCTACATAAGACACATTAGTAAAAATAATGTCTTTAGTAACAAGGTTTCCTGATCCTTTGACTTTGGCTTGTGAGTTATCACCAAAAGTTACATTTGGACCATTTTTAGGGACATATTGTTGCAACCACTCTTTGTTGAAGGTCATGTGTCTGCTGCATCCACTGTCTAAGTACCATAATCCTTTCCTAGGTTCCTACAAAACAGAAAAATAAATTTATGGTACCCTTTTATTCTTTTGGGTCCAAAGGATTAGACTTTCTTTGGTACCCTAGCATTGTTCATTGCCCTCTTTCCAAAATACTGGTTTAGGGCATTGTAATATCTCATGATTTGCAACATATAAGGTGTGGGAGCAGTAGGTTGGGATTGGTTAAAAAAATTGTTGGGAGAGAAGGATTGGTTTTGGTTATGATGAAACTGAGTGTGGTTTTGATTAATGGGATGTGCAGGTTGAGTCATTAGCTTGGCTGTCCAATGTCCATGAGTTATCTTGGCTGTCAGATAACATTGGATATGTTTCTTTGTCAAAACCATATATAACTATGTGGTTTACATAGTTAGGTCCTAACACCAAGGATGGAGATGGATCGATTGAGTACAAAGGCTCACTTGTCTGTGACTGGCCACAAAAGGTTGGATTTTGTTTTCCTCATTAGAAAGGTATTTTGATATGTGAGAAAGTGATCACTGATAACTACTTCTAAATGCAGTTATGCTTAGTATAGGTCATGTTTTTTGTTTTAGACAAGTCTGTGGTGCAGGCTTATGTGTGACTTGTAGGCTTGCTCAACCTATTTGGGTCGATCAACTTGCTCAACCTATTTAGGTGTGAGTTATTTTAGAATTTATAATTTTAAAATGGAATTAAATCAGAAAAAAATATCACATTTTACTTCTAATTTACAAATTTATTTTTTTAAATCTTTGTATGTTCACATTTAATAATTTTTATATTCGTATGAAAGGAGTAAGGAAGGAAAAGTAGAAAAGGTAGATGATCATAATCAATTGTCTCCACCCAACCAAACAAACAAATTGTATTTTAACACAACCGTGGAAAGAAACATTGTATCGTCGGTCGGTTGGAGGGAAAAGAAAAAGAAAAATAATGGAAATATCTCTTAATGTAACCGGTCCTTCTACCGATGATAATGAAGTAGATGAAACCGGTGACATCACCACTAATGTGGCATCGGTAGATCCTAAATATAGAACTTAACAGAAACTGTTAAAAAGTTAACTGTTTTTTCAAAACACTGTTAAAAAGTTTAACTTTTTTATTCAAAAACTGTTAGAAAATTAACTTTTTTCGTAACTGTTTTTAATTGTGTTAAAAATTCTTTAAAAACCTAATTTGAAAAAAGAAAAAAAAAAGGTTAACCGGTTAACCGGAAAACCGATCTAACCGCTTTGAAAAAAATTTCAGTCTGACGGTTAGCAAATCTTGAATTTTTTTTATAACTTCAGCTTTGTTGTTGTTGTATTATTGATTAAAATAAAAAATAAAATTGGACACATACAATATTTTATTGAAATATTAAAACAAACTCTCGTCTTAATACAATTTAATACCGTCAGACTGAATTTTTGCTTTTGTATTGAGGAAGGACTATTTGGTAATTGTGGCGAGGGTGATGGGGGAATGGGTGACGGTCGTGTGAAGGGAGAGGCGATAGGTAGGTAGGTAGTGTTCTAACCGATTGAGTAATCGATTGGTCCCAAAAGTATCTTTTCTCTTTTAACAATTTTTTCTGCGGTTACGAATCTGTTTTGGCCTCGCTGTTTGGCAACGTCTAAACCGTAGTCACTCAAACGACGTCGATCCGATTCATTGACAGGTCAGGTGCATTTTTTTTATTATCAAAATAAATCAAAAAGCCGACGAAGCAGCCTAAATCACCGGTTAACCGGTACCACTCAACTGCTTGCATCATTTTTATTTTCCTATTTCACCCCACCATCCTCATTTATTTTATTTTATTTTTAAACAATGTTTAATTTGAACATTCAAAAGACTGTAGGCAATAAATTAAGTCAAAGGAAAGGTATAAGTATAACCCATTTCAAGGTTTGGATTTGAATGATGATGTCAACCGATTACTCCACAATCGGTCACACAAGGAAATCGGTCAAAAAGCTTTAAGTCATTAACCGGTTCGGTCAGCAAGCTTCAAGTCATCAACCGATTTAGCGAATAACAGCAACCGTCGGATCAAAAAATGGACGGTCCAGATTTTTTTTATCCGATTCCTTTGACCTAAATTATTTTAAAATAAATTAATTTATTTTTTTTACACCAAAATTCATAAATTTTTTTCTCTATAAATAGAGATTATTTTCATTTGATTTGGACAGAGGTTCGAATATGGGTAAATTAAGGGGTATCAGTAATGGCTATGTCACGGCTCAACCGATGGTGTGACCTATTGGTTACTAGAGAAGTATGACCGATGATGTCATTGGTAGAGAAGATGACCTGTTGTGTGACATTTTTCATAACTTATTGTGTGACCTATTGCATGACCTATTGTGTGACCTATCGACTTACTCAATCTATTTGGGTCGATCAACTTGTTCAACATATTTGGGTGTGAGTTATTTTGGAATTTATTTAAAATGGAATTAAATCATAAAAAAAATCCCACATTATACTTCTAATTTACAAATTTATTTTTTACCAGTTAAGAATCTTTACCGGTTGATTGAGGTGGCCAAAAACCGGTTGACTGCTTGACCTATTAATCTTCCAACCGGCTAACCGGTAATACTATGTCCATCAGGCATCAGCGGTCCATGTTTGGGTTGGGGAGAATAGGACAAAACTGGAATATGAAAAAGAAAAGAAGAAAGAAAAGAAATGGAGCAACCATGGACGAACAAATTCGGTTAACCGACCATGATCGTCACTCATTCTCATTCTCACTCCATTACATTCTTTAATCAAGCCAAGTGACATGAGTCTATATTAGTCCTTTCAAAATTTAATTATCTTTTAAAATTAATTTTAAAGTAGTTATAAATTTATTTATTTTTATTAAAATTAAAAAAGAAAATTACTAAAACTATAATTATTGATTTAGTGGTTAAATATATTTTAATTATTTATTACAATATTAGAAAAATAAATAAATATTGAGTATTAATAATATGTAATTTTCATGTCATTTCATTTCATTTCATTTCATGTATTGTAATTTTATTTTCGTCATGTATTATAGTATTAAGTTTTGATGCCGCAAGAAATGTGCTATCAATCTTCCTCCATGTGGCAGGACTGATCACCTGGCTCCTTGACCTGAAATCAGAACCCACGACTAGCCGGATGTGTCTCCGGCTTAGACCCTCGGGCGTGAGATTAAGTGTTTGAAGTTTGGAGAGCAAAATACGTATTGAATAATGGAATTCAGATAACAAAATTGCAGTTACCTTTGCACCGTAGGTAGTGGTCATGTATTTATAGTTGATGTAGGTGGTTTAATGACAGGGCTACATGTGCTCCGATGTTTTAGGGACAGTTACGCATTATTTGAACGTGTCTTAAACGGTCCCTGATTTTTAGGGGAGCAGTTATGGCCAGAGTAGTTGCACGTGCGCCTGTAGCCGTTAGGTCGACTCTTGCTTTGGTAGGTCGAGGTCGACACTTGTGCTTGGGTCGACCTGACTGTCGAGTGACTGGGTCATAAGGTCGGACTAAGTTAGGTCGGGACCTGGTAGGTCGGACGATGAACTTAGTCGACTGATATATGAGATGGGCCTTGTACCATGGGATAATTGGGCCTAGCCCATAGAGAATATGGTGGCAATAATTGCTTGTGGATTGGGCTTTACTCGCTTGGCCCAATCCGATACTTTTGGTATGTTCAGTGGCCCCCAACTTTCGAGTTGACTCTGTCGACTAGGAAGTTAAGGATATTTTTGATGAGAATTATTGACTCGAAGGTCGCTACTTGTTCTGATGTTTTAGTCGACCAAAATGACGTGTCACAATCTGGATCGTTAGCGACGAACGGTCAGATCTAAAGGAGCGCCGTTTTTCTGCAATGATTACTGTTTTGACGTTTGAGAGTCCGCCTTGGAAACTGTTTCCGCCATTAATTAGGAAAATAAACTTTGAATTTTCCTTTTTCCTTTCCAATTTCGGAAGATATAAATTCAAGAGTCCTTCTTCAATTACAACTTTTACTGTTTCTGAGCTCTTGCGTAACTCCGGCGACGGCAACGGAAATAGTTCTTGCTATAAATTGAATCTTTCATCTTCCACCATACCTCTCTCCGTTCGTCTGTTAAGGTATTCCTCATTCCCCTTAGTATTAGGGTTTTAATTTCTGCAATTTCTTCCATTATGCCATGGCTAGGACATTTAGCACTGAGCCTTGAGCTTGGTATGGTTACTGTACCGGCAATCGTAGAGTCTACAAACACTTAAATGGAGAGTGGAGAGAGATAACCATGGAGGAGTGTACTTCAATTTTGATCCGTTGGGGCTTGCGTTTCACCGAGCTAACTTTGCCTGTGGGAGAGGACTTAGGTGCCCTAGAAACGAACGACCCAAGAGTTGAGTCCTTTCACCTCTTCCATGAACTTCTTGACCATTTAGCTGTGTTTTATGTTAAGGATGCCAACAAACCCTCCTTTATTAGAAACATGATTGGATTTCCGGGGGAATCTAGGTCGCCCCTTAGCGTGTCTATTAGGACCCCTGAGACTTCATGTAGAACTGATTCCCCTGTTTCCCCTTCTTCTTGTACAGATATGGTGACTCAAGGAGAAGCTGACGTCTCTACTTCCTCAAGCCCGCACATAGTGGATGCCTTTGAGACCTCTGTGGTGCCTGGCAGAAACGAAAGAGGATATTTGCCTCCAAGGCCATTCAGAGGAAAACAGAACCTTCCATCTCGGATAAACATGGTGTATGATTTTTGCGAGGTGGATAGGAAAGAGTTCGACATTACCCTGTATAGCAGGAAGGACTTCTTCGCTCAGTTTGGTGATTCTTATGAGGAAGATCCTACTAGGGTGGCCTTCTTCTATGGCCAATTTGAAGTTGGCTTAAGGTTACCCTTAGACCCCTTTATAAACGAGTTCTTAGAATGCACCGATGCACTGCCACTTCAACTAGGAGCCAACACCTGCAGGGTACTGGTTTGCTTCATTATGGTCTGTAGATTCTTAGGATATGAACCTTATATGAAAGTGTTCAAGGAGTTCTTTAGTATCAAGTTTGATAAAGATAACGGGATAAGTACCCCCTCCAAGCCAAAATCTCCCAAGCTGTTCATCAATCTCCCTAGTAAGGCTAGTGGTTGGAACTCCTACGTGGTGGTGGTAGAAAGCAGAAGAGGATGGGAGTTTCCCTTGCCCAGTGATGATACAGCTGGTGTAAGTGAGGAGAACTATTGGGCGCCATATTGGCATGATGATTTGCGTAAGAAGTTGGTGGAGCTCGCCAAGAGGGGAGCCATAAGTTGGGATGCCTTGGGGACCAACAAGAATAACTACATCCGAGCTGGGATGATGGTCAGCGAGGGAGATGTCGTTCCCATGGTCCCAGTGGTTAGATGTCAGAGGTATCCAGATTGGGTTACCCATGAGGGAGCTCGATTCAGATTTGAGAGAGAGTGCCATTTTTGTAAGAAGACTGCCAACCATTGTAAGGATCAGGGAGAACACTTTGGGGGTAAGAACTCGACCATTCATTGTCCCTTGACCTCTCCAAAATTTGTTGATATGCATAATGTTTTGCTCATACACAGAACTAACTGCTCGTACATTGAACTCATTAACTTGCACACGTATATTGATTAGGTCGCACATGTTTAATTCGTACATAGAACTTGTTGCTCGTATGTAGAGATTCTCATATGTCGATCTAACCCTTTATCATTTCTACTTTGGTGCAGTTTTAACTCCTGAGCAAGAAGCGAATATGGGCTGAGCTATTGACATCATGAAGAGCAAGAGAAGTTGTGGGGCAGCCAATGCTAGGGAACATCAAGAGAGAGAGGGTGTTCTACGTCAAGAGATTTTGAAGACGGTGAATGTGGACCCTGTCAATTCTATTCCGGTGGAAGATAATCTTGAGGAACTGGAGGAGGACCGAGCTGGAGATGCTGCTCAAGGCACGGAAGAGGTCGACGCTGCTGAGGTCGACGTATCTGATCAAGTTGTGGAACCAGCTGGGGAGGTCAGTAAGACTAGGACCCGTGCCCAAGCCAAAGCTAAAGCCAAGTCTAAAAAGGCTTCCAAGGCCAAGTCGCCTGTAATTGAGCTTGATGAAGAGGAGGAGGATGATGATACTGCCCCTCTTAGTAAGAAGATCAAGATTGGTCCTTCCCAAGTTGGCTCTGTCCCCGATCAAGTTGATGCCACTGAGCATGTGGAAGCTGAAGCTAGGGGCCCCCAATCTTCTCCCGTCCACATTTCATATGCTGAATTGATTCAAGCCCGTGTTGATGAGCTGAGTGAGGTGACTCCATTGACAAGGATCAACTGTTTGGCTAGGGAGTACCCCGAGCTGGAATATGGACAAGTTGTGGTTAGGAGGGGAGCTGATCAGGACTTGATTAAGGAATTCACCAAAAAGCCTTTGACTCCGAAAGCTTGCAGAGCTAGGGTCGGACTAGCCACCTCCGAGGTAATCCTTATACTTTTCTGTACAGTTATATTTGTCTTGCTTGTCTAAAGTCTCCCTTTTACTTCTGATCGACCTATTCCCCTTTATTTACTCGTTGTCTCAGTCTCTTGCCATGCTTGATTTGGCCACTACCTATTGGAAAGCTGCTGAGGAGCAGGAGAAACTGGCCAAGTCTATGTTGGCTCGTAAGAACGAGGAATTGGGGAAGCTGGAGGATGATCAAGCTAAGTTGAAGGAGGACCACACAAAGTTGAAGGGAGAGTATGACAAGGTGTAGGAAGAGCACTCCGACTTAGATACAGCCTATGAGGTTTTGAAGCTTGTCAAAGACAACGAATTGAAGGCCAAGGAAGATGCCTGGGGTAAGCTGGGGGACGCCACCAAAGAACTCGCCGATCTTAAGGAGGAGAAGAAAAGGATGGCTGCAGACCTTGAACTGGCGACTCAACAACTTGCTGAAGTGCCGGTTACTTTGGCCCAGAAGCAAGAAGAACTAGAAGCTGCTCGACTTCAGTGGGGGGTGGATCTAGCTGCTGCGGTCAAGACTGCCAAGGAGGAGGCCGTCAAGGCCTATAAGGACAGCGAAGAGCTCAATAAACATATCACTGAGGAAGCCAGGGGGTTCTTCGAGGTGGGTCTGAGACATATGGCTCGGCGCATCATAGTGGATCATTCTGTCAACATCTCCGTCGAGCAGCTAGCCAAATGGGCCTCAGAAGATCAATATAACACAGCAGCTCGTCAAGGTCACTCCTTGGTGCCATTCAATGATAATGACTTAGAGCTTATTGCCAAAGATGATGAAGAGGCAGAAGCGGCGCTCTGGAATCCTCCTGATGTCGAGAAGGTCAACTTCAATACCATTTTGGCTGAACTCGATGAGTATGAGGATCCGGCGTTTGACGAGGAGTCTCCCAAATTCACTATTAGCGATTCAAGGAAGGTAGTCTACCAGCAAGAGCAAGTTTTAGGTGAGTCCTCCGTCGCAGGTGACCAGGTTGACCTTGTTCCAGTACCCATAAGTGACCAAGTAGAAGGAAATCCTTTAGTTTGAACTTCAAATTTATTGGTTGTGTAAACAGACAAGCTCCAAACACTTTTTATTTTTTGCTTTCTTGAATGCTTGAATGCCTTGGCCCTGCTTTTGGGAGGCATAATATTTTGTCACTTTTTGTTTATGTGAGTCTTGGCCCGCTTTGGGAGATTCAGTTTTATTTAATCGTAGCTGACTTTCCTTCATTGTATGCCGTATGCTTTTGATTTCAGCATGTGTGTGTCGAGCTAGATTGGATAGGATCACAAAGTTGCTTTAAGACTTTGGTCGAACTGATTTTAGCTCTTAGTCGACCTTAGACTTGCAAAGGTTTTTGTAAACGAGATTGACTCAAAGTCGAACCTGTGTTTTAAAAGATCAAAGCTGACCAAGGGTCGAGCTTATAAGAACGAAGTCGACCTAAGGTCTGACTTGTTAGTAGGGTTCAGCTGATTAAGGATCGAGCTGATGAAGCCGACTAAGAGTCGGGCTCTTTGGGACAAAGTCGACTAAAAGTCTGACTTGTTAAGGGTACATAACTGATTAAGAATCGAGTTTGTTTAAATGAAGCTGACTACGAGTCGAGCTTGTTGAACGAAGTCGACTATGAGTCGGACTCGTTAAAGAAACTAAGCTGATTAAGAATCGAGCTTGTTAAAACGAAGCTGACTAAGAGTCGAGCTTGTTGAAGTTAGTGCACATTGTTTGATCAAGTAGAACTGCGATTTTTATTGAAGTAGAAACATCCTTACATCGAATAGAAAACTAGAACTATGACTAATTGGGAACTGCTTTAACTTTGAACTGAGCTAAGGACTTGAACTAGAAGTAGTACTTGATAAGATGAGTAGCATGCCATGGATGCTTCAAATCTTCACCATCTGGGTGAGCTATCATGTAAGTCCCTTCTTTGATGACTCGAGTAACAACATAAGGACCTTCCCAGTTAGGAGATAGCTTGTTCTGTTGGGTCCTTCTCCCTATTGCCTCGATCTTCCTCAACACATGATCTCCTACTTGGAATGATCTTGCTTTCACTTTCTTGTCGTGGTAACTTTTAGTTCGCTGCTTGTAATTGACCATCCGGAGGTAAGCCGTGTCTCGCTTCTCGTCGATCAATCTGTTTGTGTCGTTCTGCTCTTGGTTGAAGAAAGTTACTCTAGCAGTAGGAAATCGTAGCTCAGCAGGTGCCATGGCCTCTGATCCATATGTAAGAGCAAATTGGGTTTCCCCAGTAGGCCCCCGAGTGGTTGTGCGAACTGCCCAAAGAGCAAGGGGGAGTTCGTCCAACCAGTTACTGCGTCGACCTACCAAGCCCGTCTTAAGTGATGATAGTACAAGCTTGTTTGCTGCTTCAGCTTGCCCATTTCCTTGAGGATAGGCTACAGATGACTGCCAATGCTTTATTCCCACTCTATTCATTTCTTCCTCAAAGGCTCTAGAGAACTGTAAGCCATTATCTGATACTATAGCTCGAGGAATTCCAAATCGACACTAGATGAAGTCATGTATGAAATTGATGGTGTTTTCCTCTGTGATGTGAGCTAACGGCTTTGCTTCAACCCATTTGGTGAAATAATCGATGGCAACGATCACATACTTGCAATTGCCCCGGGCGGGAGGGAAGGGTCCAATCAAGTCGACGCCCCACATATCAAATGGCCAAGCAGCGATCACAGGAGTCTGCTCCGTTGTAGGCATGTGAGGTAGGTTGGCAAACCTTTGGCATTGATCACATTGCTGAACAAAGTCATGAGTGTCAGCTCTCATGTGTGGCCAGTAGTATCCCAAAGTGATCAACTTATCGGCTAGAGTCCTGGCCCCCGGGTGTCCACCACAAATCCCACTGTGCACTTCATGCATTAACTGAGTGATCTCTTGAGGATGGATACACTTCAACAGGGGTCTGGTGTATGATCTTCATAAAAGCATGCCGCCTTGGATGACGTATCTCGGAGCTTTCTTTTTGATAGCTCGAGCTTTCTTCTCGTCTTCTGGGAGCTCGCCACTTTCCAGGTACGCCCTCATTTCTTCAATCCAGCACTTCTCATAAACCCAATTTCTCGAGGGATCTTCTATGCATTGGATTTTGACCCTTTCATAAGCAAGGCTCTCAAGGTAAGAGATGGGCTCTTCATGTGGCTCGTCTGATGTAGCTAGCTTTGAGAGTAAGTCAGCTAACTCATTGTCTTCTCGATCGATCATTTGGATTTCCCAAAACTCTAAGTCTTTTGTCAGCTCCTTCACCAGGTCATGATACTTGACTAAAGTGGAGTTCAGTACTTCATACTCGCCTCTAACCTAGTTGACTATTAGTTGGGAGTCACAGTATGCCATGATTTTAGTCGCTCCAAAGCACTTGGCATACTCGATGGCTGCTACTAAGGCTTCATATTCTGCCTGGTTATTGGAGGCATCAAACTTGAACTTCAATGACTCCTCATACACTGTCCCAGACTCTGGCTCAATTAAAACAATCCCAGCTCCACTGACATTTTTTGTAGCTGATCCGTCCGAGTAGACTTTCCAGCAATCGTCGGGTAGAGTAATGGTGGGCTGGGACTCTTGTTTCTTTCCCTTAGCTTTTTCCTTCTGGACTCGCACCTCGTTATCTTCTTTGGTGAACGTAAGCTCGACCAAGAAGTCTGCCAAGGCTTGAGCCTTCAACGCCTTTCGAGGTCGATACTCAATGTCGAATTCCGTGAGGGCAATTGACCAATTGAGTAAGCGACCTGAACTCTCGGGCTTATGCAAAATTTTCCTCAAGGGTGCATTTGTGAGCACCACGATGGGATGAGCCAAGAAATAAGCTCGCAGCTTCCTTGAGGCTACGACTAAGGCATAGGCTACCTTCTCAGCATTGTAGTATCTGCCCTCTACATCTGATAGGGCTTTGCTGACGTAGTACACTGGCTTTTGATGGCTTTCCTCTTCTCTAACCAAGACTGCTGCAACTGACTTGTCTCCCACAGACAGATACACGTACAAGGTCTCACCAATGGTCGGGCTACTCAATAGGGGGGAGTAGCGAGGTACTCCTTCAGCTGTTGGAACGACGAATGACATTCGGCTATCCACTCAAATTTTTTTGTCCCCCTTAAAGATTTGAAGAATGGTAGAGACCTTTCTGCCGACTTGGATATGAAGCGAACCAGAACTGCCACTCTTCCATTAAGTCGCTGCATCTCTTTGACACTGGTAGGCTCCTTCATGTCAACTAGAGCATTGATCTTCTCCGGGTTGGCTTCAATACCCCGCTGGGACACCATAAAGCAAAGAAATTTCCCTGCAGCTACTCCAAATACGCATTTGCTAGGGTTAAGCTTCATGTCGTTTGCTCTTAGATTGGCGAACGTTTCCCTTAGGTCGACTACGTGACGTCCGGCCTTTGTTTTTATGACCATATCGTCGACGTAGGCTTCCATGTTTTGGCCAATTTGAGAAGCAAAGACCTTGTTGACCATGCTTTGATAGGTCGCTCCTGCATTTTTCAACCCAAATGGCATCATGTTGTAGCAGTAGATGCCTCCAGCAGCTTGAAACGCCATCTTCACTATGTCATCTTCATGCATCTTTATCTGATGATAGCCTGAATAGGCATCTAGGAAGCTAAGAGTTGAGTGGCCAGCAATAGAATCAACTAGCTTGTCAATTCTAGGCAGGGGGTAGCTGTCTTTTGGGCAGGCAAGGTTGAGATTAGTGAAGTCGACGCACATTCTTCATTTGCCATTTGACTTCTTCACCATGACCACATTAGCTAGCCAGGTTGTATGTGTGGCCTCCTTGATTATTCTTGCACTCAAAATTTTTTGTACCTCAATTTTTATGGCTTCCTCCTTGTCTCGAGCAAAGCTTCTTAACCTTTGGGGTTTGGGCTTTATGGTCGGGTTGACCTCAAGCCTATGAACGGCGACTTCTTCTTTGATTCCCCTCATGTCCTCTACTCGCCATGCAAAGACGTCGCTGCTTTCTTCTAGCAGCTCGATGATCTCTGCTCTTTCTTCGGTTGATAGCTGCTTTCCTATCTGAATTTTCTGCTCCGGATAAGAGGGATTTGTGATCACTGATTCTAGCTCGTCAACAGCCTCTAGCTCTGGACCATCTCTAAACTGTAGGGTCTCAATGATGATCTCCTTCACTTTCTGCCTCTCTTCGGCCCCCAAATGTGGAGCCTCTTCAGCTATCATGTCATCTAGCTTATCAGCGATCTCATCGGTGGTGGCCCCCGAGTTATTGTCGACCTGGAGGCATAGGTCACCTATGAGGACTTGGTCGACCATAACTACATCTGGATTGACCGTTGTGGCTTCAGAGTGACGTGTCAACTCAACCATGACCTCTTCATTTGAGCGATAGGTCGACTCCTCGACATTGGTGATCGTTGACAGTCGAGTAGTTTTGGTGACTGACTGGGACAGCTTTAAGTATCCTTCCGCCGTTTCAATTTCCAGCTCTCTCTTCTTTCTTTCTCGTAGGACATGATCTAGATACGCTTGAGCTGTGCCTTGTACACAATCAACTCCAGCAGGGGTAGGAAATTTGACTCGCTGATGGGGGATCGACGCCACCATTCCAAGCGCGACCTGACCAGGAATACCAAGGATAGAAGCATAGTCACTGTTCACATCTATCACAATAAATTGTACCTTGGATACGACTCTGTAAGGGTGCTGGCCTAGGTCGACGTCTAGCTTGATCTGCCCCTTAGCGTCGACTCGATGATTGGTGAAGCCCTCTAACCTGCCATCGTATCTTTCGAGCTGCTCGTTAGAAAGACCCATCTCCTGGAATGTCTTGTAAAACAGAATGTCTTTGCAGGCCCCCATGTCGACTAAGAGTCTGCTCGTCGTACATCCGTCAATGAGACCTGGGATGACGAGAACTTTCTCTCTAGCCGCCATATTAGTTGCCAGCTCGTGGGGGTAGAAGCTGATCACCTCATCTCTGACATCTCTCCTCGGAGGCACATGTGGGGCTTTGCTGAGTTGGAAGATTTTATGCTTGATGGCTGTGTTACTGGCTTGCTCTGTGATGACCCCCAAGTTTAATCTGGGTTGCCTTGGTCCCTGTTGTCCGCCTGCTGGCTGCTCGCCTCTACCAGCTTGAGGCCTTTTCACATATGCGTCGAGCCTTCCCTGATCGACCATTCTCTGGATAATAAGCTTCAAGCCTAAGCAATCCTCTGTGAGATGACCTGTATCCTTATGATACTCACAAAATTTCGTGTTGTCCCTTCTGAACTTGTTGCCTGGTGATGGATAAAATTTCCACTGTGTAATAAAATACCTTGCAAGTGTACAAGTTACCGATGTAGTAGTATGCACAAGCAAGGGTCGAATCCACAGAGACTTGAGTGTTGAACAAATTAGTTTAATTAGTGTAAAACAAAACAAAGGAAAGAAGGGTTTTTGATTTGATTGAATTATAAAACTAAGAAAGCAAAATAAATAAATTAAAGATAATAAGAGACAAGGGATTCATGGATTAGGGATCATAACAATTATCGATTTATGCTTTTTATTTCATGTAAAAAGGTTTCAATCTCATTCTTGGGTTCGTTCACAAAATTATAGGATTAAAATGTTCATACATTCCGCTAGGTCAATAAGAACATTAGAACCCTAATAATTCTATCTTGTTTATATATTCCGCTAGGTCAATATAAACATTCAAGAATTTCAATTAAAAACTTAAGAACAATGGAACCTAGATTCGTTTGATTTCCGCTAGGTCCTCAATTGAATCTATTCTTCTGAACAATGGTCAAATTACAAATCATCCACGCTAGTGCAATGGTTTGTATCCAAATAAATTCAAGAGGTCAAAAGTATATTCCGCTAGGTCAATACAATTGATCTCAAGAACAATAATTAAAAACCGTTGAGAAGAACAAGAACGAAAAAGAGATAGGAAGAATTAAAATCCTAGCATAAAGATCAAATTGTTACTCACCTCAATCCATGAATCAAATAATTTAGCCTTGAATGGCCATTAAAATAAATAAATCAAAACCTTGTTCTTTTATCTTCAAAAATAAATAAAAACCTAAACTAAAAATATAGAGAGAGAATGATAAAAATCAAAAGATCCAAAGATTCCAAAATAAAAGATAAAAGATCAAAGATGATACAAAACTAGTCTAGGGTTGTTTATATAGGAGGAGGGAGGTGGAAATCCTTTTTGGAAACAAATTAGGGTCAAAATCCTAGTCAAAATAGAAGATCTCCCGAAATTCGTCGCTGATTCTGTGCAAATCTTGTTGTTGGTTCGTTTTTATTATTTGTGACGGACTGAATTTCGTTGCAAAAGCATTGGTGGGCGGTCGCCCAAAACTGCCCATGCAGCGCCCATGAGTACAGAAGAAACCTCGGCCATTGCCTTGTTTTTGTGTGGCCGCCCTTGGTAGCTTCAGCGACCGCCCTTGTTCCGGCCCAATTCCATGAACTGCCTTGGCCCCTTTTTCCTGGCCAGCAAAAAGCCTTGGCCCATGAACTTCTAAAGTGGGTACAAATCCTCCGTTTTCAGCATTGTTGCACTTCAGTCCCTGAACTATCAAAACACTAACAAAATACATTAAATTCTCAAGGTTTCAAACAGAAAATAAGCTTAGGAACATATCTTTTGGATGGGTAAAACCACATCCATCAAATACCCCCAAACTTACCTTTTGCTCGTCCTCGAGTAAAACAAAACTAAACAAAAACAAAACTACCCTAACAAATAAAAAACACTCAACATAAAATATTTTTGATATGTTCTCACTACATACAAGGTTGTCGGCCAAACAAGTCTCAGATTCTCACATAATATGCTAAACAAGTGCCAATAAGAATATGCAATTACAATCACATTAATGCATCTAACCCATAATTTTCCACCTCGGCCTGAATGATGAATGAAATATGGGAGATCAGTGTGACCAAAGTAAGATATTTTATAGGGTCACTAACCACATGCTCTAAATCAATGATACTAAGATGAAATTTCTGCACAATGGACACTCATATGCATATTTAAAGAAAACTGTCAACCCGGCTACTCTTTAGGGATCAAATATGGCTTTACGGTTTGTAATGTTTCGCGATAAACGGGGGCTAGGTTCACGGCTCCAAATGAAGGCAAGGACATACGAAGTCAAGCAAGTGAAACTAGAAAGTCTTCATCTTACATCCTCACATTGAAATTTATCACTCCGCTCCAAGCCAACCCATTGATTTAACCCCCAAACTTATAATTTTGTATACTTTCAAACTTGGGCTTGATCACCTTCCTTTCTTTTTGATCGCTTTCCACTTCAACATTAGAGAGGGCTCGACTTTTCTTTTCTTTTCTTTTTTTTCTTTTTACTTTGCACAAATATATCACGGAGAATGTGCATTCAATACTTTTAGCTCAAGCCCCTCTTTTCATTACATAACATGCCCCCCCTTTTTTTTTCTTGACCACTTTCCACTCAACCCTTTGATTTTCCAAACTTCACCCAAAAATTTCCATTCATTTCCTAGTTTCACTTTCTTGAAAAGGTAAGAAAATAGTGTATAAGTTAAAAGGGTAGAATAATGAGGGTACAAAAGAAGGCGAATGGTGGTCTAAAATAACCTCCCACTTTGTGAGAGATTCCATTCTTTTTCAAGCTCAAAAGGGGTTCTAGCGGAAAATTTTATATAAGTGACGAAAAAGTTAAAGGCTCACAAATAGGGTTCAAAGAAAATAGCCACATATCACTTCCCGAATAGCCTAATTGATGTGTTATTGACAGTCGTGCAAACATGTTCTAGGGACCCCGAGAATGCCAAAGTGATCCTATAAAGGTCTCCTAAATTGGTAACAATGATCAAGAAAAATAATATGAAAGTGAAAGGTATAGAAATCATACTTTACATGTTTCAATGCAATTATATCCCCATATTGACAATAATACTCAAGATTTTTAAAATTAAGCACTCTCAAATCATCATGGACTCTTGTCAACTTCCCAAAATATGAAAAGAACAAAAAAAATTTAAAATTTTTTTATTTTTTTGGAGGGTGACACTATATACACTTCCCTATAAACCCACAAACTCGGAGAGATATCTACCCCCAAACTCAAAACATGCTATGTCCTCATAGCAAAGAGAACAAAAACATGCCTTGGGTTCAAAGGATGATATGACACAACAAAACAAATAAATATAGCAAATAAAACATACCTACTTGGGTTGCCTCCCAATTAGCGCATTTGGTTAAGGTCGTTAGCCCGACCGTTGCTCACGTTTGGACTTCACCTTTCGTCCTTTGGCCCACTTCATGGTTTCGCGGGTCCTTATTTTCAGTCCATGCCCCATAAATATTCCCTTTGATATATGACCATTTAGTGCCCAAGGAAATTTTTGACTTTTAAGTATTTTGGGCTTCTTCTCTCGGGAGTCCTTGCCACTTTCTCCGTCTTCAACGATGGGAGGGGTCACCAAAATCATGGAGGATTCATCATCGGCATTTTCCATGAGTAGAGGTTGGTGTTCATTCAAACATGGCTTGTCGATCTTGGCGAGAGTGACCATATCTTCTTGAAATTCATTGCCCCGCATCTCACCATAAAGAGCAAGCTCAATTTCATCAACTTGCTCATGCCATGATGTTTCTATAATTTCTTCCGTCTTCATACAACCCGAACTATCATACAATTGCACTTCACTAGAATTTTCATGGGAGGTTTCATAGACAAAATCCTCCGTTTCATTTTCCAAAAGTGGCTCTTGTTGTAGTTTGTTCTCAAGTTCTTCATCGGAGTCTTCATAGACAAAGTTCCCCAATGTGTCCCCCAATAGTTGTTCTTTGGGTTGTGCATGAATTATGGTCGAATTTTGATTCCTCACTGCCTCTATCAATTTGTCCAATTGTGCCGACATGTTACTCATGGTTGCCTCTATTCGACTATCCCGTTGTCGTTTCTCCTCCATATATCTTTCTATAGCTTCCTCCCATGGTTGCTTTTCAAGTTGAGGATGAGAAGGCTCATAGTAATGTGGCCCATAACTGTTCCATCCTTGACTTTGTGAATGGAGCGGACTCTCCTCTTGTGGATAATACTCAAAAGAATATGTCCCCGAAGGGCACTCATAAGAACCATGAGAGTATAATCCAAAATTTCCACATGACTCATAGATGTCATAGTTATACATCCTTGAGTCCATATGAGTTTTTTAATTTTTTTTTATAATAAAAATCAAAATAAAATTAAATGAGAAGATAATTAAAGAAAACTATTTACACCCAAAAAATAAGAAAAGAAAATTATTTACAATACACTAATCAAAATTAACTTGTTCAAATCACAACAAATCCCCGACAACGGCGTCAAAAACTTGATGGATAAAATTTCCACTGTGTAATAAAATACCTTGCAAGTGTACAAGTTACCGATGTAGTAGTATGCACAAGTAAGGGTCGAATCCACAGAGACTTGAGTGTTGAATAAATTAGTTTAATTAGTGTAAAGCAAAACAAAGGAAAGAGGGGTTTTTGATTTGATTGAATTATAAAACTAAGAAAGCAAAATAAATAAATTAAAGATAATAAGAGACAAGGGATTCATGGATTAGGGATCATAACAATTATCACTTTATGCTTTTTATTTCATGTAAAAAGGTTTCAATCTCATTCATGGGTTCGTTCACAAAATTATAGGATTAAAATGTTCATACATTCCGCTAGGTCAATAAGAACATTAGAACCCTAATAACTCTATCTTGTTTATATATTCCGCTAGGTCAATATAAACATTCAAGAATTTCAATTAAAAACTTAAGAACAATGGAACCTAGATTCGTTTGATTTCCGCTAGGTCCTCAAGTAAATCTATTCTTCTCAACAAAGGTCAAATTACAAATCATCCACGCTAGTGCAATGGTTTGTATCCAAATAAATTCAAGAGGTCAAAAGTATATTTCGCTAGGTCAATACAATTGATCTCAAGAACAATAATTAAAAACCGTTGAGAAGAACAAGAACGAAAAAGAGATAGGAAGAATTAAAATCCTAGCATAAAGATCAAATTGTTACTCACCTCAATCCATGAATCAAATAAATTAGCCTTGAATGGCCATTAAAATAAATAAATCAAAACCTTGTTCTTTCATCTTCAAAAATAAATAAAAACCTAAACTAAAAATATAGAGAGAGAATGATAAAAATCAAAAGATCCAGAGATCCCAAAATAAAAGATAAAAGATCAAAGATGATACAAAACTAGTCTAGGATTGTTTATATAGGAGGAGGGAGGTGGAAATCCTTTTTGGAAACAAATTAGGGTCAAAATCCTAGTCAAAATAGAAGATCTCCCGAAATCCGTCGCTGATTCTGTGCAAATCTTGTTGTTGGTTCGTTTTTATTATTTGTGACGGACTGAATTTCGTTGCAAAAGCATTGGTGGGCGGTCGCCCAAAACTGCCCATGCAGCGCCCATGAGTACAGAAGAAACCTCGGCCATTGCCTTGTTTTTGTGCGGCCGCCCTTGGTAGCTTCAGCGACCGCCCTTGTTCCGGCCTAATTCCATGAACTGCCTTGGCCCCTTTTTCCTGGCCAACAAAATGCCTTGGCCCATGAACTTCCAAAGTGGGTACAAATCCTCTGTTTTCAGCATTGTTGCACTTCAGTCCCTGAACTATCAAAACACTAACAAAATACATTAAATTCTCAAGGTTTCGAACATAAAATAAGCTTAGGAACATATCTTTTGGATGGGTAAAACCACATCCATCACCTGGGTTCATTGGGGCAGGTGGGGCCAGCTCGACAGCATTCAATATCTTTGTTCGACTCACCGTTAAGGGAGTGAAAACCTCGGGCACTTTCTCTGTCGCCCTGGTCCTGTTCTTGCCATTCTTATTGTTTCCCCCGTTTTTGGTGGAGTCTTTCTTATCATCAGTGACATCAACCTTGGGGCCTTTTCCATTTTTCTTTTCTTTTCTCTCCTCGGCCAATGCCACATTATAAGCCTTCTCGAACAACTCTTGTCGAGTAGTGACTGTTCGAACTGTTAACTCGTAATCCATGTCTTCCGAGGAAATTCCATTTCTAAAGCAATTGATCACTTCCCTGTCAGTGAGATCCTCCTATATCTTGTCAACCATTTCTTTAAACTTGTTGTAGTAGCTCATGGAGCTTTCATTTTTCCCTTGCACCAAGTTGTTTAAGTCGGTGACAGTCACTTTTCGAGCTCCAACAGTTGAGAAGCGATCTAGGAATTTTGTCCTCAAACTCATCCAGGTGGAGATACTCCCTGCTGCCAAATCGTTGAACCATGTTAGGGCTGCTCCCGTGAGTGTGCTTATGAGGGCTTTGCACATATTGTCGTCCTCATTGGCGACAAATCACATTGTGGCCTCTAGGTGCTGCACATGGCTTTTTGCATTGGTTGCCCCCGAGTACTTCTCTAGGAGGGGCAATCTGAAACCAGCAGGAGGTCAACTGTCAATCAAATCCTTGGATAGGGTTCGAAGAGCAAAGTCAATTCGTTCGACCTTTCTAGTATCATTTTTCTTTTCAGTCTCCCATTGTTCAAACTTCTTCTTCATTAACAACATTCCCTAGCATCAGGCCTAGCGTCTCCTGCAGGGGGAATATCGTTTTATCTTTGACCTTCACTTCTAGGAGGAGTTACCTGCTTGCTTCTCCTGTCCCTGTGAGAAGGTGCCCTTTCTGATCGAACTGGTGACCTGTGCTTGTTACTTCTTAGTGGCGACATGCGCCTTTCATCCCTGGGTGGCAACCTGTGCCTATCATCTCTGGGTGGCGACCTGCACCTTCCCTCTCTTATAGGCGACCTACGCCCATTCCTGTCCCTATGAGACTGCGACCTTTGCGTCCTGGCAGGCGAACCACGTCGGCTTCGGTTGGCTTCTATCTGCGTCCTCAAGTCTGACTGTGCTTCTTGTTCCCTGATCCTAGTGAGACTAGCCCTTAGGTCGTTACTCGGAACATGGATAGGTGATTGAGGTCGCACTACCATCCTTTGATCAACATTCTGACCCACAGTTTCGTTTGGTCTAATACTCCTGGCACGCTCCCTATTAGAAACTTGAGATGGGGCCACTCTCTCAGACCTTCTATCCGCTTGCTCTGCCTCCTCCATTGCCAATAACTCAGCCAAAATCTGAGCCCGCTCCATCAACATTTCCTTTCTACTCAGTGGGTTGGATGAGGGACCTGCCCTATTTCCAACATTAATCTGTCCAGTTGGGCGCTTTGGAGGAGGTGGAGCTCCTTATCCCTCCATAGGTCTCTTCTCTCTCCTGGCACCTGGCAATCCCCTGCCATCAGCCACACTGTTAGATCGCGTAGCTCTAGCGTGCTGACGTGTCGAAGGGGGAGGAGGCAAATTTGCATTTCCAGCATTTGCATTGGTGTTATTGTTTCCTTCCTCATGCCCGAGTGAGGCCTCAGATACATGTCCCTCTGAAGTCACCATTGTTGTAGGTTGGAAAAACTTTCGAGGTCAAGCTTAAGCACGATTCCCGGCAATGGAACCAAACTGATGCCGCAAGAAATGTGCTTATCAATCTTCCTCCACGCGTGTGAATGTGTGCCCCAAATTTTGTGTATTGGAAATTCACGCGAGTTTGAAGACATTCGGTTTAATTTGAAAAACGGAGTCGCCACGCCATTTTGATTACCTCAAAACTTTGAAAAAAAGGTTTTATGGGTTCGGAGGTTAAGTTACCCCTTGGGAAGAAAGGATCGCGTTCACCCAAGGTGCCTTGCCGGAGCAAGTCTCCCAAGATCCCATTAATCGTGCTTGCTTGCGTGCTTTCTTGTGTGCATGTGTTTGATGATAAGGAGGGAATGTCCCAAGTCGTCTTCCGGACGTACAAACCATTTGTTGGTTGTCGCTCGGGATTTCTTGGATTTTATGTATTCGGGATTATGATCCCGTCCTCATCTTGGACTTGTGATCATCGCATTTTTTTGGACCTTGGGACTTGCGTGATCGAGAGAATGACTCTCTTTATAGTCAAAGTTGAGGTTCTTTAGGAAGGAATGTCCTTAGCCCATCAATCCTACACTTTAAGACGGTCGAGCTCGTATAGATGCTTCATACTCATCTTAAGTGATAATCGGAGATATAGGGTTCAAGGTTGTCCCTTTCTAAAGAAATCATGAAACCTTTAATGGAAGGAACGATGTAAAGATAAAACCTTTACACCGATCCGTTCAAAGGTTACTAATGGGGACATGGGGGAATGCATGATAAAAAAAATGATACTTTTAGTGAAAAGATGACATTTTTGGTGTAAAGAATGTCTTTTGGTTGCAAGGGATGCTTTTTGTGTAAAGAAATGATTTTTGTGTAAAGAATGTATCTTTATGTTGGAAAATAGCATTTAATGTACAAAGATGTTCTTTTGATGCAAATGATGCTGCTTTGTATACAAATGTTTTTAGTTTAAATGCAGATTGATGCATTAGAAAAAGCAAACATCAGATTACAGCTGAAAAGATGAGGATTCTGCAAACTGGCTACTTATGTCGCGTGACATAGGCTGCCTATGTCGCGTGACATAACAAGCCATTTTGCAGAAGCCTAAACAGCTGAGATTTGCAGAGGTAACAAGATACCAAAATGGTTAAGTTACTTCACAAACAAATCTCAGAGAGCATGTTTATCAATAATGAACGCTTCAAGAGGGTGTGGATATGAGGGATCCACACTCATCTTGAGTGTTCATGCAAAACCAAGCCAAACCGGGGCTTTTACATGCAATAGTATGCAAATGGATATGGATCTAAGCAATATGAGGATAAAGTATGCAACTTTAATCAAGATACATCATTGTTAACCTATTTTAGCATATAGATTTCATGTATAATGAAGATAGGGAAAGAGAAAGGGTAGAAAATCGTTACCCTTGAAGACCACGACTCCCTATATCAAGTTAGATATAGGGGCCTTCAAAACAGCAACCTTCCAGGGTTGAGATTGAGCCTTGGTTCCTTGAGAACTCCTTGATTCTTGAAGTGTGTGTGTGGGAAGTGTGTGTGGGATTGATTTGGGAGGTATGTGAGGAGAGAGGAGGCTTCTGGGCGTATTCCCTATAGAGGGGGACTGAGGGGTGAAAGAGGTGTCCCAAATGAGAGGTGAAGGCCTCTATTTATAGGATGCCTGCATGGGCTTGTTATGTCGCACGACATAACAAGCCATAACCGTTTTCCTTCTAGAAACATGCAAGGTGGCAACCTTCTAGAACTCTCCCTGGCTGGTTATGTCGCACGACATAAGTAGCCACTTCTGGATTCTTCTAGAAACATGCAAGGTGGCAACCTTCTAGAACTCTCCCTGGCTGGTTATGTCGCACGACATAAGTAGCCACTTCTGGATTCTTCTAGAAACATGCAAGGTGGCAACCTTCTAGAACTCTCCCTGGCTGGTTATGTCGCACGACATAAGGAGCCACATGCAGTTCCTTCTAGAAACATGCAAGGTGGCAGTCTTCTAGAAGGAATTCCATATAAAAGAAAAACGTGTTTCTTTGGCTCCAAGTAGTCCTTTTTTCCCTTATATGATTTGGAACAACTCCGGAATTGTTCCGGAACTCTAGGAAAGTCCGGGGAATTACCGGAAGACTTACCGGAATTGCCGGGAAACTTGCCGGAATTGCCGGGAAACTTAACCGGAAGGCATGAGCCAGATTTGGGTACTTACAATGCGGCAGGACTGATCACCTGGCTCCTTGACCTGAAATCAGAACCCACGACTAGCCGGATGTGTCTCCGGCTTAGACCCTCGGGCGTGAGAGTAAGTGTTTGAAGTTTGGAGAGCAAAATACGTATTGAATAATGGAATTCAGATAACAAAATTGCAGTTACCTTTGCACCGTTGGTAGTGGTAATGTATTTATAGTTGATGTAGGTGGTTTAATGACAGGGCTACATGTGCTCCGATGTTTTAGGGACAGTTACGCATTATTTGAACGTGTCTTAAACGGTCCCTGATTTATAGGGGAGCAGTTATGGCCAGAGTAGTTGCACGTGCGCCTGTAGCCGTTAGGTCGACGCTTGCTTTGGTAGGTCGAGGTCGACACTTGTGCTTGGGTCGACCTGACTGTCGAGTAGAGTTGGATCGTACCCGAAATATGACTGGGTCATAAGGTCGGACTAAGTTAGGTCGGGACCTGGTAGGTCGGACGATGAACTTAGTCGAATGATATATGAGATGGGCCTTGTACCATGGGATAATTGGGCCTAGCCCATAGAGAATATGGTGACAATAATTGCTTGTGGATTGGGCTTTACTCGCTTGGCCCAATCCGATACTTTTGGTATGTTCAAGTTTTAATTTTAATTTAGTTTGATATTTTTATTAAGTTTTTTTTTGCAATTATTATAAATTTAGTAGTTCAATTTATTTTTATTAATTTAACTACATTTATCCAATTATTCTTAAATTATTCTTAAATTAATCAGAATAAATAACGTTAAACTGTTTTTCTATTCTCCCGATAGCAGTGGCGAGGCTAGGAAGAAGGTAAGGTGGTCGGTTGAGCCCCATAAAAAAATAAAAAAAATTACTAGTGCTAATTTTTTTTAAAAAAAATAAATGTAGGGTAGAAATAGAAATTTGGTAAATTCTGAGCCCCTTCTTGTAAAATAAAATTTACACTATTTTTTAAAATTGACCCCCTTCTAATTCTAATTTTCGAGCCCCTTCTCTTTACTTCCTGACTTCGCCACTGCCTGATAGTTAAGAGTTTTGAGGAATGGGAACCGATAAAGAACTCACTCCATTTCCATTTTAATCCACCAAATTTCCCATTTTTAGTCTCTTACAAAATATCAAAATGATTTTTTTTTAAATAATTAGATTTACTTATCATAATTACAATAATTATCTACTTATCATTTTATAATTTATTTTCTCTCTTCTATTTCATTATATATATTTGCAGTTATATCTTAAATTTGTAAATTAAACGGGATGGAGTATTATTTTTTGGAGGAAGTAGTGATTCGAGTAGAAGATGGACAAGTGGTCCATTACCTGCTCCTATTAGTATTATATAACCCTCAATTTCTCTCCAAAAGATGGAGAATAGAATATGCGCCTACTTTAACCACTCACCCCACCTATCGATTAGCTAATCATCACTTTTTGTTTGAATCCTAAAATACAAAAATAAATAAATAAATAAATAAAATTTAGTTCTCCTCGGTCGGCCGGTTCAATAATAAACCTCCTGTTACTTTGTAATGATTTTTTTATTTAAATAAAGGTTAATAAAAAAATATAATTAATATTTTTCTAAATTTTATTGTATATCTTTATTTGTTCTTGCGAATGAGATTTTGATAATTTTAAACTATTCTCTATAGAACATAATCAATACTGTGATTAAAAATAAATTTGGTTCAAACAAATTTGGGATGAAAAAAATAAAATTTTAATATAAATATCAGATCGGATCGGTTACGAATTCTTACGTGTTTGGGTCATGTGATTGGGTCATATAGAATGTTTCTTCAGGAACATTATCACATCTTTAACGGCTGACTCCTCCTCAACCGGTTCACTCTTCGGTCACAATATTAGCTTTACCTATTTTATAAACATATCGGTAAGAGTTAAGACTTTTAAAAATCTTTTCTTATTGGGCCCAGTTTCATGAAAGTCTCCATCGGTTGCCCACTTGACCCTTTTTAATATCGGTTGCAATCCTATATCGCAGCTGATGTAGGAGTGCAACTGATATGGTTGTGTAGTTGTTATATACTGCAGCCGATGTACTGCATTTGATAAACATTATTGGCGATTTTGTCATTGCTGCAACCGATAAATAATAATGTTTGAGCATATAAATCGGTAATGACATTAAATCGGTCACTTGTTGATTACAGTTAATTAGTCAATTTCCTAAACCCTAATTTAAATAAACTCGCTACACGGTGTAGCGAGTTTCAACGGTCGAGTTTTAAAAAGTAGGTCATTTTGGAAAATAGTTTCAAATGAGTTACTTTGGGATTTATAATTTTAAAATGAAATTATTTGAGAAAAAAATCTTAAATTGAATATTTCATGTTTAGTTTATTGTCATTATTTCTTAATATAAACTTTTTTTAAAATATTTTCAATGAGAAAATGTTGTAAGGAAAACAAGTGGAGAAAAATAATCTTTTATATATTAAATTTTAATTGTTAAATACAATAACATAATTTTGCCGTGCATCGCACGGGAGTACTGTTAGTATTTTTAAAGAACAACATCACATGTCAATTGTTTATAAATTAGGGGGTCAAAATGTCAACTATCCTTCGTCTTCAACCTCAAACAACATCAATACACAGAAACTTTGTATCCAAGAAAACCCCTTATTTTCTCAAGAAACATTGGGAGTTTTCTTTGATTATACAAAAAGGTACCAAAAAAAAAAAAAAACTGCTTTGGGGTGGGGTGGGGTTCATTGAACATTGAATATAAAAGATTGGTGGTGGGAGGGGTGAAAGAGGGGTGGGGAGTTTATTGGAATGAAATGGGGAGGATGAAAGAAAGGTTCTTGGTAGGTGGGGGTAGGAAGCCATTGTTGTTCTTGAAAGGTTATAAAAATGGAAGAGGCCAGAGGAAGAAGACATGGAGATAATCTGTTTTTTGTGGTGGGTAGGATTTAGTGAGTAATTTAATTATTATCTAGAGGGTAGAAAAGAAATTTCATAAATACTTATTTTTTAAAGAAATGATGAAAATAACATTATTAAGGCCGAGCAGGTAAACAAGATGTCAATTGTTTGGGGGCAAAGGGTGGGGGTATGGTTCATTGAACATTGAAGGTTCAATTAATTTCAAGAGACAAATTTTTAAAGACAATGAAAATAACATTACTAAGGCCGGTGTGATACAAGATGTATACATACTCAATCGCATTCCCATTGGCTAGCGATGCACACACATATAAATAAATAAATAGGACATCATTTAAAAAATCTAGGCGTACATCAGAATCAATTATCAAATGCGAGAAGAATAAACCCCATTCCTAGTTTGGTGATTAGCATGGCAATACATGTGTCCACTCTTCTATATATAAATAAATGAATAGACATTATTCAAAAATGAGCAGTTGGGCTTTAAAGTAAGGTATTTAATGATGAAAGCTACATAATTTAAAAATCTAGGCTACATCAAGAATCAATCACCGAGAAAGATGATAGCTTACTCCTCCGTTCACAAAAGAGGCAAAATTTTTGCCTTGCACGGAAATTAAGAAAAGTGATGTACGAAAGAAAAAAAGTGTATAGTAGAATAAATGTTGTGAGTATAAAAAGTGATGTAGGAAAGAGAAAGTAGGGTAGGGAATAGTTAGTGAATATTTATTGTGAGTATGACAAGCGAATCCCACAAATAAAGAAATAATAAAAAAAAAATTATTTTTGGATTGTGCCTTTTCAAATGGAATACCCGAAAAGGAAATTTATGCCAAAAGGAAATTTATGCCATTGTTGTTGTTGAAAGGATTACATACTACTGTGTAGGTATAACTAAGGAGGGGTGGGGAGTTATTTGGATGCGTAGTGGAATGAAATTGGGAGGATGAAAGAAAGGTTCTTGGTTAGGTGGGGGTAGGAAGCAATTGTTGTTGTTGAAAGGATATGAAAATGGAAGAGGCCAGAGGAAGAAGACAGGGAGATAATTTGTTTTGTGGGTAGGATTTAATGAGTAATTTAATTATTATCTAGAGGGTAGAAAAGTAATTTTATAAATACTTAATTTTTAAAGAAATGATGAAAATAACATTACTAAGGCCAGTATGAAACAAGATGTCAATTGTTTGGTGGGGGAGGTATGGTTCATTCAACATTGAAGGTTCAATTAATTTCAAGAGAATTTGTGATATAAGATGTCGATATACCAATCCTATTCCTATTGGCTAGCGATATCGCTATATATAAATAATTGAATAGGACATCATTTAAAAAAAGCTAGCCGATTCACTGTACATATAAATAAATGAATAGGACATCATTTAAAAATTCTATTGTCAAGAATAAATTACTAGAGAAATAAATTACTAGAGAAAGATGATAACCTAAGGGTGCTATTATTTGCACTTCCAAATTTTAAAAAAAGTAGGGTAAAAAAAACCTCAATAATTTAAATGTATTATTACTTTAACTTGAAAAGCTGGAATTGATATTTACTATCAAGCCCCTCTTTATTTACTACTAGGTCTTAGGCTTATTAATTGTAATATTTCCCTTGTTCCATGAAATATGAATACCCTCTCCCTTGTTTTTTTCCTTTTTCCTTCTCAATGTTTTCTATTTTCATTACAAGATCCCAAGTCACAAATAGTTAATTATTTATATTTGTACTTACAATAAATATATTTTTTTCTCATTAATTTTCAAATCGATTTAAATACTCCCTCCTACGATTTAAAATATCTCATTTGAATTTGAACTTTTTACAATTTTTTAAAGAAATACAATTATTACATCAACTTAATTATCAATATTATCATTATTTAATATCCGTCTCACTTACATTACTTCTCACCATAAATCAACTAATAAAGTGCAATTAAAATGATTAAGTCTGAAAGGGTTTAATTTTATATCTTTCTATTTTCTAGTAAAATAACCAAATCACATATGATTCATTAATTTTCCTTCATGTTTACAAACATAAAAACCTCCAATCATATTTATATTATATTAAAATTATTTAAAGAAGTAAAAAAATTTGGCAACATGTTTTTCATATTTTTAACTAGAATAAGCCCGTGTCAGAGGACAAGTTTTTTTTTTTTTTTCAATTAAGCCCGTGTTTGAGGGCACGTTTTTTTTTTTTTTTTTTATTTTATTCAAAAAAAATTTTTTTTAAGGGCAAAATGGGAAAGGGACAAATGTATGAAAGGGCAAAATGGGAAATTCGACACATGGTACCGTTACCGTGATGCTCATACACTGTACCGTAGATAGTGGAGGTGGGTTTATACTATAGATAATCCCCTCCTGTCTCGGCCTAAAGTAGACTTCTTTCCTTTGGTCCGTCTCGGCCAAATGTGAATGTAGAAGCTGATTCTAAATGGAAGGAAATCTTTACTATTTTTTCCACTCATTCTCTCTTTTCTATTTTACTTTTACACTCACAACACCAATCAAATCACTTTTTCTCCCACTCATTCTTTCTCCTATTTAATTTTTCATACTCACAATATTTCCTTCCACTTTTATTTCTCTCTTATTTTTCTTAATTTGTGTGCCCAAAAATTTGGCCTTCGTTAAATTTTGAGGACGAGAGGGAGTATGTTATGTTCTTTTCAACTCTACTAGTTGAAAAGTCATTAGTGTATGAGGCATAGTACAACCCACGTGATGATGTTTAAAGTATGAATGCATACACCAACCACTCAATCAATACTAACACACACAAATAGTACCAACCATAAATATCTAGAAAATGGACCATTTGAAGATATATTTTCACCTTTCTTTTCTCCTTTCCCACTTACCACCCTACTAAATCATCGAATTTTCTTCATATAATTAAGAACTATATGCAATCCACATTAAAAAAAAAAAAAAATCAATTATATATTTATATGTATTTTATAGTTTCTTTCATATAAATGATTATTTATCTTATCATATACGTGGAATTTATTAAAAATTAATTTGATGATAAAAAAAGTAAAAACAATTAAGCATTATAAAGAAATTAATGAATATTAATTGATGCAATCGATAAGTAAATACTCCTCCGTCCCGCTTGAATGTCCCAACTTTCCTTTTCTGGGTGTCCCATTAAAATGTTCTAACCAAAAAAAGGAAAGTTTTTATTACTTTTTTTATTTGTGGGACCCACTTGTCATACTCACAATACATATCCACTAACTATTCTCTACCCCACTTTCTCTTTCCTTGTAGAAAGATTTTTAAAAGGATTTTCGTAAAATAGTTTAATGGCCTATTCACTCGTAGCTTATTTTCCTACCAATCCTAACATATCATTTGGGATAAAAAAAAAAAATTGTAATTTAATAAAGTTAACATATCTCTAATCATTCCACTGTTATTACCAATTTAATCACCTACTCCTTTTGTCACATTTAAAATTAGTTAGTAATTTAATTATTATCTAGAGGGTAGAAAAGTAATTTCATAAATACTTAATTTTTCACAGCACTAATTAAGGCCTATATGAATGAATAAATTAAGATGGTGTTGGCTTTATTTATCTAGATGTCGACATATCTCATCAACTTTATTTCATTTCCATTGGCCAGAGAGAGAGAGAGAGAGAGAGAGGATGGAAAGCATTCATCATTTTAGCCATTATGGTGGTGAACATCCATTGTTCCTCAAAAAATTTGGTGAGAATGAGGAGGAGAAGGAATTTGTGTGTAAAGGGTGTGACGAACAAATCACAGAGAAAGACGACTATTATGCCTGCCCAGACCAAGAGTGTAGTTTTTATCTACACAAGTGCTGCGCAGATCTGCCTAGAGAGATCAAACTCCCTTGTCATCAACACCCTCTTACCCTATTTGCTTCTTCCCCTTATATTCGTCGCCCTGTTGATTGCTATATGTGTCAACGCAGTGATTGGGAGTGGTTCACCTATCATTGCTCCGTATGTCAGTTTGACATCGATGTCATATGTAGTTTCTTTCTGCAGAAGAATAATTTTCAACATGAAGCCCACCCACACCCATTAACATTCAAACTCAGATCTTCGTTGTTCCATTGTGATGCTTGTAAAAAGGAATATAAAGACTTTTCCTATTTTTGTACCACTTGCCAGTTTTGGATCCACAAAAGTTGTTACTCTGCCCCTAAATCCTTTAAATTTGATCATCATGAAGATCCTTTGTTCCTCGCATATTCTCTTCCAGAACAACACCGAAACTTCTTACAGTATTGTGATATCTGCAAAGAGGAAGTGTATCCATCAAATTGGGTTTACTATTGTGACAATTGCAGATATTTTAATCATCTCAAGTGTGCTACATCAAATCCCCCAAGGTTGACGTAAGTACATTCTTCAACCTCCCCATCTCTCTCTCCCTTTAATTTATTTTTTGTTTCTCATTTTCTTTGCTATCGGTCTTAGATCGCAATATCTCATATTGATAATTGTAGTTAATCTCATCCACAGTACAGGTGAAAGTGAGATCCAAGATGAAGAATCCAGTCAATTAATGCAATTTCCTTTCCCTAATCGTGAGTCATCGGATCCACTAAGTCTATTTGTAGCTAATAAAAATGCAAGTGTGGCTTGTGATGACGGACCAACAGAGATATCCCATCTCAGCTCCCTTCATCATCATCCTATAAGCATCATTACAGCTAAGAATGTGGCATACAATGATATGATTTGTGATGGATGCGTGCGTCCTATCTCAGCTCCCTTCTACAGTTGCAGCAGCAGCAAATGTAACTTCTTTCTCCACAAATTTTGTGCTGAGTTACCAGAAGAGCTCCAATGCCCACTCGATTCTGGTCATTCAATCAAGGTGACGAAGTATAAAAGTTGCTATGATTTCTTCTATTGCTCTTTTTGCTTACGACGTTGCAATGGGTTCTTATGTAAGTGTGTATCTTGCAACTTGAAACTTGATATAGGGTGTGCTTCTAACTTAATTCCCAGTAGAATCAAACACGATTCTCATGGGCAGCATCCACTAGTCAGAACACTAGTCAGAAGTTATTTACAAAATCTCAAATGCAATGCTTGCAATTATTATACAGGCAGCAACTACACTTATAGCTGCAAAGCTTGCAGTTTCTACCTGTGCATCAAATGTGTCAATTATCCTGGGTCGGTCAGGCATGAATATGACAGACATTCCATCCCCTTGACCTATCCCCCCATTAAAGACCATCCAAGTGATTTTATTTGTGAAATCTGCGAGGAGGATATTAACCCAAGGGATTGGATGTATCATTGCAAAGATTGCACCCAATCTTTTCATACTCATTGCTTGTCTCCGTTTGATAGGGATTTAAATGTAAAATTTGGTGGTAAGGTTAATATTGACAATATTCACACACATCCACTCACATTTGTTAGAACTAATAAAAGCGAGAATGATTCATTGTGTGGCCTATGTGATAAAGACAGGAACGGGGATCCTGTCCTGGAGTGTGCACCCTGTGGTTTCAAACTTTGCACATTCTGTGCATGGAGAAGAATTTGAGGCATAAAGCTATTAAGTGAATTGCTTTTGATTATATTGCAGGGTGAATATCTGTTGTAAAGAACAATTTATTTAATTATAAGTGTAATGTTATTAATTCTCTTTTTTATTTAAGCTCATGTTCTTCTAGCGTACTCCCAAAATTGAATGGACAAGTTATTGAAATTCTAGTTAATTATTTTTTTAAATAAGTCACAAAAACCTGCTGCTATAGTTTAAGATTTTTTTTTCTTTCAAAATAACAATTGACTATTGAAATTGTAATGTTATTAGTTCTCTTTATTTAAGTTATTAAGATTTTTTTTTCTTTCAAAATAGCAATTTATAGCAATTTTTAGAACACTGATTTTATCTCTGCAAATGCAGCTCCGAACAACGTTAATAAAACTTCACCAAACCGGCCCATTAATAGCTGCTCAAATAATAATTAAGCAGAAGTAGAATGAGATCTATTTCAAAACATCAGCATTTCAAAACATCAGCAGCATCCATTTACACACAAAAAAGAGGTGGATTCCAAACAATCCAATCTCAATTGATAGGGAAAAAGAGGAGCATTAACCTCATAATAAGTTGGCAAAAGCCGCAAAACAAAACGGCTCGAGTTCATGAGATACACTACAGCGTTAAGGAAAAAGAAACAGAAAGGAAAGGAAATCGAGCACTACACATTGGAAGTTAAAAGTTTATTCATCGTTAGGAAAATTACGATTGAGTTAGCAATTGCAATCTCGAGGGTAATCACAGTTCTTAAATCAAGTATTATTGCAGAACAAGGAGGAGCCTTCACCTAGAGCTGCCTTAGGTGCCAACAGATAAGCCAAGAAAAACTTGTGCAATCTGATACTTGAAATCCATAAAACAAAAATGTTGCTTTTGGTGCTCGCTTTTATCCTTTGGCACGAAAGGGGTCCACATTGCACTCTGTTATTCTCCTCGTATACAGTACAGTTGTCTGATGTTTCCTGAAGCTGAATTTTTTTAAAAAGAAATTAGTTCTCCATGTAACTTCTACAATCTAACCAAATAAAAAAAAATACAAGTGAATGAATTGATAATAATCATAAATTAAACCAAAAATTAACAGAAGTATCTATAGTATTAGTTATTGTTAATTCAATGATCTTAACCATTATCTTGTACTCCCTCCCATCCCAAAATAAATGTCGGGTTTTTAGAAAATGAAATAGTAGTGCAAATTGACATTGGTACAAACCAGGTACAAATACGTACATCACCATTCTTAAAATGTTTGACAAGTCATATACAACACTTATTTTATCAAAAAAGATTCACTATTCATTTTATTATCATAAAACTAATGTTTAGATAGTGAATAACAAGAACATTTATGCATCTTTGCCATTAAAGTATATAAAAAATACACATTTTCAGAGTGTCCCTTTAAGTGAAACTTGGACATTCATTTAGGGACGGCAGAGTAGTTCAAATGGCATCATTTGAACCACAATTGTGTCATGGCATTTGTCTATAAACTGTGGAAAAACAAAACGAAGTGCATGTCTCAGTAATGTAAAAGCATTGGTTACCATATAGCCATTCTTTGAAATAGACATGGAGTGCACTCGACAGCTCCTTTTTCCTGATATCTTCAAGCTGTGTTTCTCTCAAAACTTGTTTCACGTCTGCTAAATTTTTGTGCTGGAATTAATAAAAACAAGAATAAATAACTGTCAAAACACAATTCTACGGAGAGAAAAAACACTAATGTTAATGAACAAGAAACACAAATATCTTGCACTTACGTTTCTCTGCTGTGATTCCATATAGACATCTGGTAAAGGAAATGGATTATCTTTGGTAGAACCAGGTGATTCACCTTCAATCCAGTTCAGAATCTGTGCAAGAACATCATAGTATCTACTCAACTCTGTCATAAAAATGTATCTAGCTAAAAGTAAAGCCATCAGAGCATGTAACTTTATATAATAGAAGACAAAAACATACCAAAAAAGTTCGTAAACTGATCAGGATCTATACGAGTAGCAGACTCAGCTTGAACATCGGAAACACCAGCTGGATGAGATATTGAATCACGTGGATCAACCAAACCAAGCGCTACTGGTTCAGCCCATCTGCTGACACTAGCCTCAATACCAACTTGATTCATGTGCTCCTCCAGTTGCGGGTAAAACTTTGAAAGAGTATATAATATACTCCGTAGCTCCAAATGATTTTTCACTGTGCAAAGTAAAGAAGTACTAGCAAACAGACCTGTAGCTTATGGTTATCACCAACAATGAGCGGTTGCTGATTTACCCCCAAATAGAACACACACTCGCGACAATTAGCAATACAGATTCATTTAGCAGCCAAAATCACATGAACTCTTTCACAGTGTTCAATTCTTACAGCCTGAAAAAAAACACACGGAATAAAAATAATATAAGGTGCAATAACCGAAATCCACAATAATAAAACAGAATAGGTAAAGTCCAAATCACTGATATGAAAACATGTGCACCAAGATCGTTAGATGTAAACTGTCTTACAGACAATCACACTGAAGCTACAAATTGTAAGTTATACATATTAGAAAATGCATGAACTGAACCCGTCAATCCAGAAATGGAAGGCTTGAAAATTAATGGCGCATAAGAAAGAGTCTCAAATAGCAAAAAGAATATAGCAGGCCTAGCAGTGAAGTGTCTCTCTACAGTTAACCTAATTTTACAGTTTTCCCTGTTTCTTTACTGCGGATCATTAGTCAAGGTAGGATGAGCTAAAGGCATATCATGTTGCGTATACTCATAAATGCAAGACAACATGTGCGTGAGCGTGTAGGTATGCACATATATGTGTGTGTGCATGTACATAATGCTAAGTAAAGAAGATTATAGCAAAGATAGGGAAAAGGTACAAAAAACAAGCACGAAAGATGCATCGAAAAAAAAAAATGCATGTACAAAGAAAAAGAAACAAAGTGATATAAAAGCATATAACATATGCTGATGGTATACAAAAGCATTTAGAAGTAAAACACAATTAAAATAAGTCAGGTTTATTAGAAAATGCTCAAGTCACTCATGAATAGAACTTTTCGAACAAACAGGCGAAGCCTTATCTGGCTCAAGAATTTATGGGCAAATAATGCTATTCAAGCTTACTCGACTGGAACTTTGAGCTCTTTGATTTGCATAACAGCCTTACTCAAGTTAACTGTATTATTTGTAAAATACTTATTGGTCTAATAGGAACATATGCACATTATTCAGAAATCAAAATGACAAAGCATGAGACTTCTCAAAACCTTCCAAATACCTTGCCAACCGCCCCAAGCACTATCGTATCATCAGAGCATCCATACACAGTAGCATACCTCAAAGGTGCTAAAACGTAAATTACAGATTCATGGCAATTTACAACCTGCAGACAGAATGCATATTTAAGTTACGATTCACATTAACATATTTAAAGAATGAAAATTACAGTAATGGTAAATCAGTACAAAATGACAGCAGTATCATATTTCAAAGTAAGTGTGCTATAACAAGCTATGAAGAAGCGCTTACAGTTAAAAGAGAACGAAAGCATTAAAAATTAATACTCGATGGGTGATGGGGTATGCACATAAAGAATCTGTTCTGTAACAAAGTGATTTATAACCAAGTTATTAGTGCCACAGCCAGCTTAATAATTACCATAGCTAACCTCAAAAAACTACATGCTGGGGTTAAAGGGTATGAACAATGGCACAAGTACTTAGGTATCTGAATTGTAGCAAGACACTTATTTGACAAATTATAGTCTGTTAGTCATATGTTATCAAATGTTAATTTTCCTAGCTTAATAAATGCTTATGCTTCCCCTTCTATAATAGCTTGGGCTCTCAGATATGCAAATTTACTTGGTATGTCTGACCACCCGAGAGGCACAAAATATGAGGGCAATGTTAGATAGATGTGCATGTTTCACCCAATTGATAGCTTAAAGCTTTAACAAGTGACTAGAACACCTTAATGTTATGTGCTACTTAATGCAAGCATGGGTTGCATACCAATTCCTTCAATAAATGCTGATCCCTTAAAATACATAAGCCCAAGAAAGTGTGAATATTCAACAACAGATGTACACCACATGTGTCCAATATCCTGAAGGCCTTATCTAGAGTCCAAGCCGATTATAGCATGTAAGAAAATGGAACTAGTAATATACAACACAGAGAAAATCCAAATAGAGTGGATGAATAACCCTCAAGAACTATAGTCTAAGAAAATGTGATATTAACCATCAAGAACCATAGTACAAGAAGAGAATGAGATACTAATAGTTTCTTGACTTTAACAAACCTGGTAAAAAACCAAAGCATGGCAAAACATACTGACCTTTACAAAAGAGCCTTTCAGTTCAGATGCTTGCTTTACATATGAAGATTTTGAAACTCCCTCAATAAAACTTGTACCCCTGGCACTGGTTGAGGTTTTTACTGAACTAGCACAGACATCAGTCATCTGAACATCCTGATCAGAGGCACTGGTTGGGGGAGTTTCTTTTGCAGCAACTCTTTCAGAAATATGTTCCAGTGCAGACGAAATGTTCTGTAGGAGCCATTCATGAACTTGTGCAGCAGAAACGGGGGCAACAGGCATATCAGGATCAGAATTGGCAAAGAATGGAGCATTCTGGCATAAAGGAGTTTTCTCTGATCCTTTATCGCCAAAATAGATTAGAAATCCAAGATGCTCAAACTTGTCTATCGTCAAAACCTGGCAAGACAAGAGCAGATCATATAGTGCAAATGCAATTCAATGTTTTCTGAGAAAACAAAAGCAATGAAAAATAATATAAACCTAAGAGATTAGAAATCCAAGATGCTCAAACTTCTTTATCGTAAAAACTGTTAAGACAAGAGCAATCATATAGTGTAAATGCAATTTAATGTCTTCCGAAAAAACAAAAGTATTGAAAAAATGATATAAACCTACAAGATCAAAAGTTCATACCAAGAAGGACCCAAAATGGTTGCCAACCAAAAAAGTCCAAAAGTCAAATTCAATACCCAGCATAGAAGGTTTTGGGGTTTGACCTAATGGTCCTAATCCCTCTCTTTTCTTGAATCCTCTTCATTTCTGACAACACCTCTTCTAAAGAAGCATTCCAACTAGTTTAAATGTAATAAAGCACCTTTATTTCCAATACATGTTCCTGCTACAGTGATGTACAATTTTATAAAGGGAAACAAGTTCTAACTAAACCAAGTACCTAAAGAGTTGAAGTGCTTATGCTTTATATCTTTACGTATGACCTCTAACCAAGTATTCTTTGGTAGCCCATATGCTCTACTAAAAGAACTCAAAACCATTGAAGTGCTTATGCTTTATATCTTTACGTATGACCTCTAACCAAGTATTCTTTGGTAGCCCACACGCTCTACTAAAAGAACTCAAAACCATTGACTCCATTCACCAGGCATCTATAGCCCTGCAACGTATCTGTCCAAAACATCGTAAACCATTTTCCCGCATCTTCTCTACGATCGATGCCACACCTACCCTGGTACAAATGTCTTCAAATTTCAATCTGTATTTTCTAGTTTTACCGCACATGCAACAAAGCATGAACATATGTGTTGCATTTATTTTATGTGTGTGGCTTCCTTTGGTGGCCAGCTTTTCGCGTCATATAATAAAGCTAGTCTTATGACAGTTCTATAAACTCTTTCACCCATAAAGGCATATTACGATCGCACGACACTTTGGTGTCGGGTGGCACTCTTTCGCTTCAGCCCGCATGTGTGTATTCTATTATTTACATTTCCATCAATTTCTCCATCTCTCTAACTAACATAACCTAAGTTCAATCGCTGATTGAAGTTCAATTCAGACCTTTTCAATTTTTGACGTACCAAAAGCAATTATTGGAGATGGAGCCTAAAAGGTTTATTATCCAAAATTCGAATAAGTAAACTTTTTTCTAACTGAGATTAAATGTAGAGGATTTGCTTGAACATAATTTATCACCAAATACAGGGTGAAATATTGCAACGCAAAATTTTCAGTAATTCGTTCAATAAATACAAAAATTCATTCGAGGAAATATTTTAGAATATATGTAAAATTGCAATTCATTTTTCATCAAGGGAACAAACATGAACTTAAGATGTTGGATCCATGGAAAAGCACACAAGAGTATATGAGAGTATACATATGTACTCCCTCCGTCCCATTACAAACCGGAAAGTTGGTCAACTGTTGACCATCTTTGACCAATAATTTATGAATATCTAGATATTTTTTTGTAATTTTAAAAATTGTTATTGCTTCACCATTAGAAATACTATCAATAACTTTTTTTAGAATTACAAAAAAATATCTAGATATTCATAAATTATTGGTCAAAGATGGTCAACAGTTGACCAACTTTCCGGTTTGTAATGGGACGGAGGGTAGTATATATTAATCAAGAAAGTACAATGAGCCCAATATGCATCATGCAAGGACAATATACACAAAGTGTATGTTGAACTAAATATGTGTAACTTCAATTGGTAATATCTTATATTCTCAAGGCAATAAAGAGCAATTTGACTTCCATACATTAAGTAACTAATAATAAGACTTATATGTGCAGGAAGCTTGATAGAATTATAAAAGAGCTATTATGTTGCCTAAATGTTTCTGTAAATAAGATAATTGATGGGCCTCTTCATCAGACCAGACTGTGATGGCATAGATCGACGGCTATTGCTGCGCACAAGCTGAAATTAATGGAGCAACAACTAAGCAGATAAGTAACAAAGATGTGAAACCTCATCAAACACAAAAATGATGATAAAATCAAAACTTAGGTTCAGACTAACAGAGGGAAGGAATGTTTTGTAACCAAATTTCTATTAATTGCATAAATTTCCTTCCTTTTGCTTACCCACACATAATGTGTCTACAACCACATGCATACACATTTATGTATATGCATACAGATACTACTACAGCGACAAAAATCACTTTAACTAACAAAACAAACACCACTTTTGGCAGTAATGCCGACACTTAAACAACGCAAGAGCTAACTAGTCACGCACATATCATACAACACCTCATAACTAATCCAAATTGTAGAATTATTGTCGGAAATTAACCAACATTCTTAAATACTAATGATACTACCAAAAAGAATTTTTGCAGCATTTTCTGCAGTACAAGAAAAGAGCTAATTACTTGACATGCATTCACTACCATCCAACAATTCTAATGGTATTTCTTAGTGTTGGCCCGCCGTTAAAACTCCATTTTCAACTTCAGAAACAATAAGACAAGAGTTTATTATCGCACGAATTAAGCAGCATCTTGCAAGTAATCAACATTTTAGGAACACTATATCACTAGCTCAAAACTTATCAAATTGACAGACAATGAGGCCGTACCACACTCAACATTTCAACAACACCGACAAGTTCTCGTATTCTAATTACGTTCTAAGGGGGCAGTTGCCACCAGGGATGTAGCTGCATTGGGGCAAGGGGGTCACTTGACCCCCCTGATTTTTCAGAATGTGCATAATAGGATCCTTCAGTTTTATAGAATAACATACATTAGGCAACTTTGACCTCCCCCCCGCGGGATTTAGTCAATTTCTAAGTTACCTCCCTGGAATTGGGAAATTTTGTATTTTACTATCAAAAAGTTCACAATAATTGTATTTTACCATTAAAAAAAAATCACATTGCATTTTACGATTAAAAAAAAAAATTGATTGGTGAATTCCCCTTTTCAATGTTTTCTCAATCTAAAATTTCGGAATATGTTACTCTTAAGTTAATTATTTTCTTTCTCAAATTATTAGATAAATTGTCATCACATCCTTCATCATTCAATGGTCGTGTATATTGCATATTTTCTATTTCCCATTTAATCTTCTAATTACTTTAAGTTTCCAATTTTGATTTAAAGAAAGATTTCATTTTAATTGAAAATGTTACATTAGAAGGCGTTAAATAAGACAAACCCAAGATAACGACTTTGTTTATACAGTATATCTTGACCTTCTGACTAAAATTCCTGGCTACGTGACCTACGTCCCTGGTTGCCACCATTCATCTTTTAAACTTTACAAAATATCACTTACAATTATAAGAAAAAATGTCTTGTTGATATTAAAAATTATACTTTTATCAATTTTGTCCCCTTTATATTAAGAAAAAAGTACACTGTTGTAATTTTTTGCCCCCTTTAAGTTAGATTCAGATGATTTTATAAACTCTATATATTTTTGCCCCCTTCACAAAAAAAATCCTGGCTCCACCAATGGATGACACATTTCATAACCAGTTGCCAGCAGCTCAATCACAATTTGAATATAACGAACACCAGGATAGCTAATTGATCACAAATTTATGACTAAACATTTAACGATTGAAACCATGCAAGAGCAAAATAACTTCACCTGCAACGGCGTAAGAGCGGACAAAAATCCATCAAACGCGGAAGTGGAGGGCCAAACATCTGCAACCGCGGCAGAAACTTTGTGACCTCGGGGAAGCAAACGCTTAAAAGACTGAATGTACAAGAAGATCAACAAATCATACACATTGACGTCGACGGAATCAACCGCTTCCGGCTTAGCGGTGACGAGCGGGTCGGAGGCAGAGTGTAAAACGGAGGCAATAATATCGATAATGAGCCTGGCATGTTCAGGTGAGATCTGGAGTGACTCAGCGATGGCGGACGAATTAACGTGGTGAGATGCGGAATTAGGAGGGACGAGTTTGTCTTTGAGAGAAGTTAGGGTTTGGGTAGCATCGGGGAAGATGAGCTTCGGTAAAGGAATCAGGCCGTGCTCGAATGGCTGGCGGCGAGGGTGGATGTACGGTGGCGGTGGGGTGGAGGAAGTTGACGGAGGTAAAGATTCGGTGGGTTGGGTCATGGTTAATTTGGAAGAGCAGAAATGGAATTGGGGAGTGAGGAGAGAGAGAGAACCAAATAAATAAAGACAAAAACTCATGTGAGAACATGAATACCCGTCTCATTCATGAGACGGGTTGGATCTATGACCCGTGCCAAGGTGTATCGTGACGCCCAAAGTCATTAAATCACGCTTGGTGAGTCCGCCAACAGCCTTGTGAAAAGTAATAGTTACTATAACATAATGTAATAATTGTATGCATATAAAGTAATAGTTTGTATACATTAAAGTAATACATATATACAGAAAAGTAATAGTATTTTTTCCTATATACACGAGACACATCTCGTGTGAGTTTACACGAGACAAATCTCGTGTGAACTCACACGAGATGTGTCTCGTGTGAGTTCACACGAGATGTGTCTCGTGTAAACTCACACGAGATGTGTCTCGTGTGAACTCACACGAGATGTGTTCGGGCTTCGAGTCATTCCGACCCGTCTCATACATGAGACGGATATAGCTATTCTCATGGGAGACCAGCACATAAATAAATGCTCGTATAATTAAATAAAGATTTTTAATACGTGACAACTAGATTGTGAGTGATCAAAAGTCACTTTGATAAATTTTACAAATATCCACGGCCATTTGGGCAGTTAGGCCACTTACAATTCTTCGTCTTAAAATATCTGTAAATAGTACTCCCTCCGTCCCAGATCAAGAGTCCTACTTTTCTTTTTGGTTCGTCCCAGACCAAGAGTCCCTTTCCTTAAATGGAAAGTTTTCTATATATTTATACCCTTATCATCTCCATATATTTACAAAAAAACCATTACTATTCCTCCCACTCATTCTCTCTCCTATTAAATATTATTAACTTTTACATTCTCTCTCTTATTCCCTACCACACATTTAACTTTTACATTCTCTCTCCTATTTCCTACCACACATTTAACTTTTATATTCTCTCTCCTAAAATTTTCTACCCACTTTAAAAAATTTTCTTAAGAAGCGTGAAATCCCCCCCGAGGACCCTTGGTCTGGGACGGAGGGAGTAAAAATTTGTGTTCGAGAACATGTATTTTTTTTTAATTTTAAATATATATATATATATATATATATATATATATATATATATATATATATATATATATATATATATATATATATATATATATATATTTTAAAAGGGCAAAATGGAAAAGGGACAACTTAGTGAGGGCAAAATGAAAAAAAAAAAACATTTGAAATTATTCATTGTACTGTTCACCTTGTTGCCATTTATACTATAGATTTTAGCACTTTTCAATATACTATAGACTTTAGCACTTTTCAATGAGAGTACATAAATGATTCGTTTGCTATTATACATATCAAACCCGATAGTCACAGGTTTAAAAAAAAAATTCAGGCC
This sequence comes from Adenophora triphylla var. japonica, assembly GCA_022495995.1. Lineage (NCBI taxonomy): Eukaryota > Viridiplantae > Streptophyta > Magnoliopsida > Asterales > Campanulaceae > Adenophora > Adenophora triphylla. The sequence continues at coordinate 46,704 of JAFEMH010006340.1, read as the reverse complement.
AATTTAAATCATAAAAAATTGATTTTTTTTTCATTTAATTCTTTTTAAAATTTTTTTTTTCAAATATGAGTTAATGTTCAAACTTTTGCCTGAAATGTCCTACTTTTTGTAAATCGCTAGACCGTAAAGCGATTTTGACATTTTTAATTTTAAACTCGCCAACCATTTAGCTAGTTTATTTATTTTTTATTTTCATTAATTATTTTCTGTAATATTAAAAAATAAATTCCAAATATTAAAAAACAAATTCCATGAAAATTAAACTCGCTATTTCATTTAGCGAGTTTACACGTAATTTAAAATCGCCAATTCAATTAGCGAGTTTAAAGAAAAAGTGAACTTGCCAACTGAACTGACGAGTTTGTAAAAAACCAGATTCACACACCAGCAGTTCAATTTACTGTCCACCTGCAAAACATATGTATACACAAACAACAAAATCAACAAAACAAAACTCGTGTATACAACAACAAATATAGAAACAAACTAAAACTTTCAAAAAACAAACAAATAGATTACAAAAATATTATATTATACTACAAATATCCATTACAAAAACTAGTAAACTAATCAAATTTCACTTCTTCCTTTTTTTCATATGTTTTATCATATTTAGATTGAGTGAATTTGTTTACCGGATGTCGCGACCTAGACCCCTTTCTTATGTCAGCCTGTCTCTGAAATTCCTCCCTCTGAGGTTGTGTAATGCCCTCAAAGTAAGTCCCACCAGAAGAAGTCGAATTCGAATCGGAGAAGGGTTGAAACGATGCTTGTGACGTAGATAGAGGAACCCCAAAGGCACTTCCACTCCCCGAAAATTGTCCAAAACCCATAGTGGGTTCAGGGGGAGGGTCTAGCTCGGCATTCCACCCACTCCCACTCCCATCCCCCTACCTACTCCCACTCCCACTGAATTGACTTTGAGTCCACTGTGACCATTCAAATAGCCCATCATCCTGGGTCTGGACTTGAGGTTGTGGCTGTGGGTCGATGTGAGGCTCTGGCTGCGGCTCTGGCTCATCATGTAAGTTCATCCCCGGTTGTGCCTGTCTGGGTGCACGATGTCCACGTCTACGAGGTTGTCTAGGTGCCACACCCTGGGTGCAATCAAACGGTACTGAAGGTGCTTCAGCCTCAAGCCGCTGTTGCTCTCTCACATGCATGAGAGTGTGTCTGACAATCCTCCGCACCTCAAACCGGGATGGACACGGCGGACTTTGCTGCTCCTCATCCCTAGTAATGCCAGCTTCATTTGTCACATGAACATGATGTAAGTTTTATACCTGTTTTTATAGCATAAATTATGAGAATGAGACATAATTTAATAATTCGAAGTAAAAAAAGTAAGGTGATTATAATGAGAACAATTTAAGAAATGCTTACCAAACCCTCCAAGAAAAGGGCCATCGTCCGGTAACCAATCTCCTCGACATGCACTGGGTTTTGGACAAACATGCACATGATCCTCTTGTACCAAATCATGTAAGGATGCGTATAATGCTTAGCCTGAACCCCAATCTGCCCGTACACCACTCTATCCCGCCGTTGTTCTCAAGCTGCTATAAATCGCTGGTGTTGGGAACCCCAAACAACATGGTTGTTCCCGCGGCGGTCAACCCTGTGCAACTCCTCCCCTGTGTCACACGGTTCTGGGATCCCCTGCAGCATGCCGAACTGCCTCAACACGCGATCAGGGTGGTGCCACTCTACCTTCTCAAAACAGATCAGAGACCTCCAAACAATCGCTCCCTGACGGCAATAAGCTGGAGCCTGTCGATCTCTGTATGGCATCCACACAACCTGATCATCCTCTAAGTGCGATAGCTGGTCTCGATAGCTGCGAAGGTTATGTACAGTAACATACTTCAGAGATAACCGTCTAATCCACCTGAAATTCAATAAATGGAGAAGTATAAGTCAAAAGTTTCAATATGTTAAGTAGGTGACAATAACATTTCAGATGGAAAACTCATTAGTAAATGTGTACCTGCACCCCAAGGGAAGGTTGCCCTGATCCTCATTTGGCCTAAGAGAAATAGGTTGCGTACATAGCAACCTATCCCATGCCCAAAGCTGTATAAAAAAAAATATATAAAATACTATTAAAACATATGATTTCAAATAAAAAAAGAAAAAAAAGAGAACAACAGCATAACGTTTAATTAAAATGTTATAGCATACCTGCAGAATATTTAGAAATCCACCACACTGGCTAGTGTCGGGGTGAGTGGCAGAGCAAAGTTCCCTATATAAAAAGGCTAAGCATGCACTACCCTGTGTGTGTACATATGTATCCTCTCAATATATCTAAGTAAAGGGAGATAAAACAGCTTCACCTTGCTGTTAGTACGATCTGGCATCACATTAGCCCCAAGGGCTATCAAAATATAGGCACGCGTATACCTATCAACCAAGTGTGGGGGGGGGGATCAGCGGGAAGGCTACCAAACTCAGAAAATTGTGTCCTCAGTCACTTAATCTTAAAACTACTACCATCAAATGCTGCATCAGGTGGAACAACACCTAGAAGCTCCGCACATAAGACTCGCCAATCTGGAAGCACGGGCAAACCTGAATCAGTAACGGGTAACCCATCAATTGGCAACCCCGACAGCATCCTGATATCCTCTAATGTGATGGTCATCTCACCAACAGGGAGGTGGAATGTATGGGTTTCCGAGCGCTAACTCTCAATCAATGCCTCAAATAATGCTCAGTCATACTACATTCTCCCGATGAAATGAACTCCTAACCACCCAGACACTGCTAATATCTCCTGGATAACGGGAGCTATAACATCTGGCACAGTTGCACCACGACAAAATGATAAACTCGAAATGTCACGATTTGCCCAAAAATATCGGGCTCGGTGGGAGTGCTGTAAAGTCAATACGGAAGGATCAAAGGGCCCAGGATCAACAAAAGTATCCATCTGTTAATCAAAATAACACAAGTATTATTTTGACAAATCAAATACTCTAGGAAGTGTTATGTTCACAAATCATTTGCGTTGATAGAAATAAACAACCCAATTTCTGGCAAAAAAATAAGGTTCAGAAAGCAATAATCAGCAAGTATAGGTACAATTACTCCATGAAAGCAGTTATAACGGATGGAGTTGATCAATTGCGTTGATAGAGGAATCCTCTATTGAACTTCAAAATGGGAGAAAGATAACCTTAAATAATATACATAGGGGTTACTGAAATACTATACAACATCAAGTGATTAATAACGACTCAACCTTGTCATTGAACTTAAGTCTAGATTTTAATGGAGAGGTTTTTGCTAAACTAAAATCACATGGTTCAGCAGAACAATATTGGAACTTCAATAATTTAATTTTGACAGATTTTTTCTCCTTTGTTTCCTTAAAATATCATATCATATACATAATCCCTCTGTCCCATGAAATATATCGTAATTTCCTTTTTCGGTTTGTCCCACACTAAATGTTGCATTTTTATATAAGGAAACAATCTTAGTGTAAATATATCATTGTACAAGTCAAATGCAACATTTATTATGGTACGGTGGGAGTACTAAACTTTATAAAGATCATTGCCTACCAGCATGCTAAGTTGGAGAAACAAACTTGCTGCTAGTAGTTTGTAATGTAGCTGAGGTTGCTGAATGGCTAGCAATAAGACACAGATAATATATATTGATGGATCCATAACCTCAACTAGGCTAATTAATCAACTTAAAAATCCATAACATAATACAGAAACAACAGAAAAATCAATCAAAAACACATCAAAACATCCAAAATTCGTTCAATTTAAACATAAAATGACCAAATTCAAACTCAAACCTAAATTCTAAATTCACAAACACAACTCATTCAAACCTTCAAAAAATGAAAATATGGGGAAGAGAATGAAAACTTGCTTAACAATTTTGAAGAATCACTGAATAGAAGGGTTTTGAATTTGGATGTCTTGAAAAATCGTTCTTCCTTCTCTCTTCTTCTTCCTTGTTTTTTTTCTTTCTTTCTTATGTCTGTTTCATAAACTCGCCAATTGGGGATCTTAATATTAGTTAGAAAAATTGGCGAGTTCACCTTTCCTTTAAACTCGCTAATTGAATTGGCGATTTTAAATTACGTTTAAACTCGCCAAATGAAATGGCGAGTTTAATTTCCATGGAATTTGTTTTTTAATATTTGGAATTTGCTTTTTAATATTATAGAAAATAATTAATGGAAATAAAAAATGAATAAACTCGCTAAATGGTTTGGCAAGTTTAAAATTAAAAATGTCAAAATCGCTTCACGGTCTAGCGATTTACAAAAAGTAGGACATTCCAGGCAAAAGTTTGAACAGTAAGTCATATTTGAAAATAAAAATTTTAAAAAGAATTAAATGAGAAAAAAATCTAAAAAAATTCAATCAAACCACTACAATTTAATTTGATTTGGTCTAAATCGTGGTTTAATTTTGTAATTCAAATTAGGGTTCAAATCTTTATTATCATTTTCTTTTATAAAATTTTCAGATTTACTGTATGATACCTTGTTAGAGTACATTAAACTCAATGAAATTGGGGCTTAGCCATATGCATAGACCATAGTGAATTAAAAATGCCAAAATCAAAGTTTTTGACTATTTAGGAGCATCATGAAAATGTTGAGAAAAATGAAGCTGGTTTTTGTGTGTGTGTGTGTGGGGGGGCAAAAATCAAAGTTTTTTGACTATTTAGGAGCATTATGAAAATGTTGAGAAAAATGAAGTTGGTTTGTGTGTGTGTGTTGGGGGGTGGGGGGCAAAAATCAAAGTTTTTGACTATTTAGGAGCATCATGAAAATGTTGAGAAAAATGAAGTTGGTTTGTGTGTGTGTGTTGGGGGGGGGGTGGGGGCATATATACATGTCAATTAAAAATTCCCAAAATGAAAGTTGCTACTATATTTTTAATCAGAACTTGTATTTCGTACAAAAATGTAGCTGGTATTCAATAGCAAAGGACGAAAGACCTATAAATCAACAGTTGATATTGTATGATTTTGCAGTTTGGTTTGATGGTTTGGTCTCACGCTCTCACATCACGGTGTTTGGTTCGATCCGATTTGATTTGAAGGGTTCAGACCAAAAAGAAAAATGAACCACGCTGATTGCCAATTTTTGAGATCAAAATGAACCACTACAACTAAAAAACTGAACCAAATCTCATAGTTTAGTTCGCTTTGGTCTCAAATAGATTAAATTATCCTTTGACTATTTCAAATACCTAGACAATTAAATATTTTTACAATGACAACTACCTAATCATTATTAAGGGTAGTTTATGCAAAGTGTGTCAAAGATTTATGGAAAACTATAAAACTACAAGTATTTTTGGATAAAATTCTCTCCTAAAACTGCAAGTATTTTGAAAAGGAGGGAGTAATTATTTGCAAGGTTGATCCATTCTCGAGTGTATTCGACTGGTTTGGCATCGTTCATGTCGAGTTTTTCTCTTGCTCGCTCCAGCGAGCAGTGTACATTCTGCCATATTGGTGTGTCTTTTTGCTTGACGGATGAAATAATTTTGATGTTGATGGAATTTGTTCGGTCGAAACCTAACGGTTTATTTATATCCGCAAGCGCACGGGCTATTGTAATATAGCGGGTGCAAGTACGGGTCGATCCCACAGAGACAGGGTTTACTTTGGGATGATATTTGTCTTTATATAAATATATGGATAAAATGATTGGGGGAGATAAGAATTTGTAATAGAAAATACTAAGAAAATACAGAAACTACTCTAACATATAATGATAGTATTCTCGGGATTGAAAACAAATAAATATGCTTTAAATAAAGGCTTTTATCAAAATAACAAGGATGGTACATTTGGCTTACACTACTTCTGGTTAGGACAGTAGCGTTGTATTCTTTACTAATTATGTCCTAACTGTTTGAGATTTCCGTTTATGGTGCTCCCGCCCTGTCACAAACGGGCATTCCGGCTTATCTCTAGCTGACCACAATTAGAAAGAATCCATTAAGATCGAAAGTCAACGTACTTTCCATTCAAAGAACACCCCTAGGCCGTTGAACTACTCTCGTGATCAATGAAACCTAGTTCCTTCATATGGTTCCGTCAATCGAAATTCTCCGCTAGGTACTTCTCTCAATTGACTAGGGTTCCACAAATATAAACGTATTCATATTTGCAAGCAATTCAAGAATAATATGAAGAAATTGTTTTAAGATGAAAGTGCCAAGTCAAGGATGATACGCTAAGTTGTGCTAACTAGCACATGTATTTTAAGACTCATCGGCCTTTCTCCCGAGGGTTCAGCTTAGTGTAATCCCGTTCGTCACGCGGGAAATCCGACTCACCTCTCGAGGGTACCAAATAAATCAAAAATACCAATTAAGTCTATAATCTCACGTATTTTCCACTAAAGGATCATCCCTAGGTCTTTAAATCACTTTGTGTAATTTATCGACCTAGTTCAATTCTTAGAGTTCCGCTAATCAATGTTTTTCATTTGATCAACTGAGGTTATACAATTAAAGACGTCTCCCTAATTGCAAGCATTAAGATTTACAAGAAGAGAATTGAAATGACATGTAGAAGAAGCAATGAATATAAGTAAATGAGTTTCCAACTCCGAGAAATGGAGGATTACTCAAACCATTGAAATAATAAAAGGAAGTAAGTAAAGAAATAAAGATAAGGAAAGAAATACTTATTCATAATAAGAGAGACAATGGCTGGAAATAATCTTCATTCACAATCTTCAAGAGTACACAAGATTTGTCACGAATCCTTGATAAACTTTGAACATTGTGTATAAATTGCTAAAGTAATTTTGCTATAAAATCTAAGTATGATATGATCCTTTCTAAATGTGTATTATGAACATTTTCGGATTTTCTGGATATCTAAAACTGAGTACAAATAGCCTTTATATAGGCATTCTATGCTAGGGACATATCTCTTGCGAAAAGGCACCTTTTGGCTGATAATGGATGTGCTCGGCCGAGTCAAGGGATCTGCTCGGCCGAGCGCAGAGCTTTCGAGATCCACAACCGTTGTAAAAGGCACGTTTTGGTTTGAACAGAGGGTGCTCGGCCGAGTCAATGAATCTGCTCGGCCGAGCAGAGCCTTTTTGACCGGTCTTCAGCAAATTTCCATTTCTGGTCCCTCTATTTCAAATGCTTTTGCTCTGAACCTTTTATACTTCGTGAAAATGACCTAAAAACCTGTAAAATCATACAAAATACTAACCAAGCATAAAATTGAAGATATATACAAAAAGAGGCTAATTTATACTTAATTGGTGCAAAATTTAAGGTAAATAATGTAATAAAAAGACTATAAAATACTATATAAAAACTACTTATCAGAATTCACATTTTATCACATCAATCTCAATCATACGCATAGCGAGCAATGCACCGTGGATGAACGTTGATGCTACCAAGAATCGAGCTTGATTGACCACTCCAAAGTCTTGACTTTACGGAGGATGGCTTTGCTTGATATTCCACCTAAGACCTACAAGACGAACACCATGAACTAAGTCGGGAGCTTCTCCGGATAAAGCCCCTCGGGTGTGAGAGTAATAACATTGTTGATAAATAAGCTCAAACTGTATTGAAAGAGCTTAAGGGTTGGAAAAATGGCTTACATGATCTCCAAGATGAAGGATGTATATATAGTCTCATAATGTATGGTGACGTCACTGACGTCGTCAAGGAACACTTGACACGTGTTCTCCTCTGGTTAGACCCAACATACCTTATTCAACTCCACCACTTTTGCGAGTGGGATCATGGGATACCGAAATGAGAGATTTGTCTAGTCTTATTTGGTGAATATCTCTGCGTGTTAGAGTTGGTTGGTCTTTTGTCGAGAACCGTTAGGAATGTTTCAGATAGTGAGGCGAGATCATCATTTCGCCGGAGTCAACGATCTCGCTCCATCCTCCCTTTACATTTAGTCAGTCTAAATGTGGCGAGATTATCATTTCACCTTAATCGGTGATCCTGCTCCATCATTCACTTGGAAAAGGTCAAGCTAGGGGAAATGAGGCGAGATACCATATCGCCAGAGTTAGTGATCTCGCTCTACTACAATTAGTTTCTTCGGCGATTACGTTTCATGGCGATTTCCTCCTTTTTTGAAAGTTCGTCCGCTTAGACATAAAGTTATCAAATGGTGACGGAGAGAAGGTCCCCCTTTGACCGCCAAGGTGGCAGTTTGACTATTGTTGTTGACTTTTCCCCTTGTACATGGGCTTAGTTGCCAAGTCATTGGTGGACCCCATGTTCAAGATGACAATTGAGATCACTTTTATTTGTGCACATCATTATCCTCTCAGATCTCAACTGTGACCATTTATGGTTCTGTTAAGAAGTTCATTTCGAGTTAGTGTGAAGTTGTTGGTCTTCCATTTTCTTGTTAGTTGAGTTCGCCAACTGGGAGTGGCTAGATGCACCTCACATTCTTATGTGGGGAGGATATACTAGCCTCCATCTGTAATACCAAACTCTACCCAAGAAGAGGTACAAGAAAATGAATGGAAAAATAAGTTGTGGACACCAAACAAGCACTACTACGAAGATGTGAATTAGAATTGTCATCATGGGATTCTTCCAATTGCAAATGTCGTCAAGCCATTGCCAAACAGCAGAAAACCCGCTCAAAATAGCCACATATCTAAGATAATTAGCTTTAGATTTTCTAAAACTCCACCAGTTGTAATCCTTGTCCAGAATATACTGCACGACCTCTTTCTTCAAAGGTGGTTCAGCAAGACTAAGCTCATTGGAGATGAGCCGAGAAGCATGGAACCTCAAAATATCAACTTAAAGGATGGATATATATAATGTTTCTCAGGTAACAACTGTTGCGATTAACTTTGCATCATAGTCAGCATAGAGAAGTAGGTGAACCTCACAGCCAGCTGATTTCACCCATCTTTTTGACCCCAGATAGATGCAAAACCAAAAGAGGATAAGAATGTGTGTAACTTTACCCCTTTCAAGGGTGGTTACACGAATTCGGACTTTCCCAATAATTGAATCCTTGTCCCTACCTTGGAAATGACCGTTATCGAATACCCCGATAGTTAAGACAATGCATGGATCAAATACTTCCCAATAGTATTGCTCGTTCCACTTTGGAAAAAGTGAATCACATATAGTTCTTGTCCTCTCCGATTCTTGGCCATATTTGGCCACACAATAAGCATCTATTGTGGCCCTTCCATGTTTAGTCTTCATTGGTGACAACTCTTTTGCCATCAAAATCCCCACTTCCAGAACCCCAATGTTGGATTTCCACAATTTTTCATCTGCAGGCCGATAATCACTACAATTGTGATCAGATTCATCCTGAACATGGTATCCACCTTCTAAACCGAACCTCACATGAATTCTGCTAAATATTTGTCCTCAATGTTTTCCCATTCAACAACATCCTTCTCCAGCTTAAACCACATAGTCTTTACATCTTCAAAACCAATAAAGTGATTTTCCGTGTACTTCAAAGGGATCACGCATCTTCCGAGAACTTCATCCTTCTTTGGTGAAACTCTTTCCATCACATTCAAAACCAAGGCCTCCTCGAGGGTTTTGCCACTACAAACATGAAATCCTCGTTCCAAACAGGATTGATTGACTTGCTTGGGGACGGACTAGAACTGAAAGCCTGAAAACCAATAGTGGTCTTGACAAATGTTTCTGGGGACTTAATCACTTTGGAAAGAACCAAATCCCGAGCTTCAATAAGATTTACTCTAATATACCAAAGCTTAGGCGATATGTAGAGCTTGGACTGTAGATCGGCTTGACAATTAGCCTCTGCGGCATCTGAAAGCCATGCCTCTGGAAACGCTTCATCAGCTTGAGTACCCTACCAAATGGCTAACATCAGCTCTCTGTCAACCTTTTCCCCTTTCCAATCTTCCAGAATGTACCACTGTGGAGACAGGGGATATCTGGTGGTACCCGCTTTGGGACCTTGTTAATATCAAATAAAACCCGACCCATGAAAACATCGACGGGGCTACCCTTATCCATTATCCTGACCTCAATCTCAGAGTCTACGTTCCATTTTGGGATCAATTTCTTCTCGAACACTTTGGTCACGTCACACCCTTATAGTTTCCTTGCTTCACTTCAACATAAGGGTCACATGAGCTGACAGCAATTTCTTTTCTTGATCGTCTAAAACGAAACAAAGAACTATCCACGGAGATGCCATCCTTGGCAGACAATGTTGGAATATTTTATGGACTTTACATATACTAGTATAATAAATAAAGTCTTTGGGCACATAGACGTATGTGCACTATAATTAATTGTATATGTCACATTAAATATTAAAGTATTTGGGCCTAATAAAGTGATCTACTAAAGTTGAAGGGGGCCCAAGTCATCTTTTATAAGTATGGGATCTATAATTAATATGTGTAGATACCTAAGGGGCCTAGTTATTAATCTATAATGGGCTGACTAACATACTAGGTCATTATAAATATAGGGTTATGGTCCCCAATTGACCTACCTAGGTTTTATTCTCTTGATTCCCATTATCAATTGAATTCCAAGAACCCTAAGGATCAATTGGAAGGCAATAATCGTTCATCAAGGCTTCATCAAAGGATTCTCAAGATATTGCTATGGATTCAGGTTTGTCTATCGTTCCATAATCTTTGATAACTTAAAGCATGATTATCCTAGAATAAATATTCCGTATCATTCTAGGGTTTATGTATAATTTATTCCATCAAGTGGTATCAGAGCCGTAATCTTGCTTTGTTGTTGGGATTATTTGGATCGAATTGATTTTGTTGTTTATGATTTAATTCAATCAAAACCCGCTAAACCACCAATTTATGGAGATTGAGTGACGGAGGTATTTGTTTTTTAAAATCATGTCGGGTTCTTTGGCGAAGCCATTAAGGTAAACCTTGAGTATGACGTGCTTCATCTCCTTCACTGACTCAATCGCCATTGATTGATTGATTAATAATACCGCTCGATTTTCTTCCACAATTTAGAGTGATGGTGGGAAGGCTATATGTATTGTGTTTTTTTTTTTTTTTAGCTTAGTAATAATTTCTGAGTTAGGGTTTTGTGGAGGCTTAAGTTTTTATTTGGAATCCTGTGCCCTGAACTCGTTTGGCTACATATTAAAATCCTCTTGTAATATTTGTTATTTGAATTAACTGTTAATAACTGTTATTGGGTAATATGATTATTATGTGTTATTTGGATTAAGTAAATAGTATTTATTGAAATTATTATTATGGACTTAATAATTTTAAATTTCAATAATAATGTTTAATTTATGTCCATGTTTGAAATTACTTTGGGTTCGTTTATTCGAACACATCTTGTATTTTATGTTATTAAATTTTCATAGCATGTTACCAAAGTAACCTCTCCTATGAAATTTTTTAATTTAAAATACATGATTATTTGAAGTTTTTAGCGTGTTTGTTTTTTCATGCGGGTAATGGTCGGCCCAAAGGAAGGCTATCATCTGGCAGAAATTCAAATTCGTCTGTGGAGATAAATATGTAACAGTTATTAAGTGTCCATGTGAATATTGAGTCGGTCCAAAGAAAGGCTTGGTATTTGACAGGATTTTACTGTTAATATTTGATTTCTACATTAAGAAAATCACTTGCAAGTTAATTTTCTATCCAAAGATTAAAATTAATGTTGCGTCGATTTTCTTGTAATGGGATAATTTTAATTTCAAACATTTATCTGCTTAAAGTTATATGTGAGCTTATTTGTTTTATTTTTTGTTCTCTATTCAGTTAATTCATCAGCTTCTAATGTATCTGCTAACATCAACTCGATTCCCATGCTGAATGGGATGAATTTTAAGAGTTGGAAAGAAAATGTCTTGATTGTTACGGGAGTTATGGATCTAGACCTTGCACTCGGGGAGCCAAAACCCGCCGACCCGACTAGCACGAGTACATCTCAAGCTAAGAAGGATATGGAAAAGTGGGCACGCTCAAATCGCATGTGTCTTATGATCATGAAGAAAAGCATCCGAGAATCATTCGAGGCGATATAGATGATGAGAAAGTTGCATTGACGTTCCTTACGAGCTTGAAAAGCGTTTTGCTAAGAATGAAAGGGCGAGAAACAAGCACGCTTTTGCGTAATATTGTTGCCATGAGGTATAAAGGTAAAGTGGAACGTGCGTGAGTACATTATGGAGATGGCCAATTTGGCATCTAAACTTAAGGCTCTCAAGTTCGATTTGTCGGATGACATGCTTGTTCATATGGTTATGATCTCTCTTCCACCACGGTTTGGGCAATTTGAAGTAACATTCAATTGCCGAAGGAAAAGTGGACTCTTAATGAGTTCATTTCACTTGTGTGTGCAAGAGGAATCAAGGTTAAAGACTCGAAAAGACCGAGAGTGCTCACTTTGCGGCTTCCTCTTCGGGCTATAACAAGAAAAGGAAGGCTAAAGAAAGCTGCGGTCAATGAGCCAAAGAAAAAGCAACATAAAGTATCGAAAGGACAAGCTAAGGATTTAGCAACGTCAACGTCCAAGGGACAAGATAAGGATCCAGGTTGCTTTTACGTAAGGAAATGGATCATATGAAGAGAGATTGCCCTAAATATCACGCATGGCGTGTAAAGAAAAGGTATATCTCTTGCTTTTGTTTGTTACGAGGTTAATTTGGTTTCGGTGCCTAGACACACTTGGTGGTTAGATTACTGGTTCTTCTACTCACATCGGTGTGTCTATGCGGGGTTACTGAACCGCCGAAAGCCAAGTGATCTTTGAAAGATTCATCTATGTGGGGAACGGCAATTCTATTGAAGTTGAAGCAATCGAAACTTTTAGATTATTATTAAAGTCTGGATTTTATTTAGATTTGTATGAGACACATGTGGTACCGTCTTTTAGACGGAATTTGGTTTCCATTTCAGTTTTGGACAAAGAAGGATTTACTTGTTCATTTGCAAATGGTGAAGGTCGTTTATCATATAATTCTAAGTTTATTGGATCTAGTACTTTGTCGGTTTATGATAATCTTTATATGTTGGATCTTGTTGCTTCATATCATGAAAACTTGCATGTGGAAACACGTGGTACTAAACGCAAATTTACTAACAATAATTCCATGTCATTATGGCACAAGCGATTAGGACATATATCAAAACGAGAGAATGCAAAGGCTTGTGTCGGAAGGAATTATTGAAACACTTGACAAATCAGGATTATGAAATATGTGTTGAGCGTATTAAGGGAAAACAAACGAGACAAAATCAAATTAAAAGCCGAGAGAGCTACGAATGCTTTGGAATTAATTCATACGGATATATGTGGACCATTTCCTACACCCTCGTGGAATGGTCAAGAATATTTCATTACATTCATGACGATTACTCTCGTTATGGTTACCTATATTTGATCCATGAAAAGTCACAGGCATTGGATATGTTCAAAAAGTTTAAGGCCGAGGTTGAAAATCAACATGGCAAAACAATAAAGAAAGTCAAATCGACCGTGGTGGTGAATACTATGGCGTAAATGACGGATCGGGTGAACAACGTCTGGGCCTTTTGCTAAATACCTAGAGGAGTGCGGTATCGTCCCTCGGTACACCATGCCGAGCAAACCTAGCATGAATGGTGTTCTTGAAAGACAAAATCGAACTTTACAGGAAATGGTGAGAAGTATGATCTGTCATACTACTTTACCGAGACTCACTCACGAGGAGAGGCATTAAAGGCTGCGGTTTATCTCCTTAACAGGGTACCCACAAAGGCTGCTAACAAAACCCCTTATGAACTATGGACGTGCAAGAAACCTGTATTAAGGCATTTACACATTTGGGGATGTCATTTGAGGCTAGGCCTTACGGGCCTAACGAAAAGAAGTTGGACTCAAGGATTAGTAGTTACTTTGTTGGTTACTACGAAAGGTCGAGGGGCTTTAAGTTTTACGATCCCAAATCCAGAAATTTTTTTGATACGGGAAATGCTCAATTCTTTGAGGATGTTGAGCTTGTGGGGGACAAGTTAGAGATGATTTTGTCTTTGAAGAGGTTAGGTTACCATTCCTCTTCCTACAATTGTCCTTGACCATGATTTGGATCTCAATCCTGACGTGGTTCAAGAACAAAATTTGGATCAAGAAGACATTGTCAATATCCCTCAAGTTGTCCATGAGGAACAAGCTCAACAACCTCAAGAACAAGTGCTTTTAAGAAGATCCACTAGAGAGAGACGAAGTGCCATTTCGGATGATTACTTGGTATTTCTAAATGAAACAAAGAGGTAGACATTGGTCAATTGGAAGATGATCCAATCAACTTTCATGAGGCCATTGGTAGTTCTAACTCTCAAAAGTGGATAGTCGCTATGGGTGATGAGATTAAATCAATGAAAGACAATGATGTATGGGATCTTGTCCCATTGCCGGAAGAGTGAAACCTATTGGTTGCAAATGGATATTTAAAACTAAAAGGGATTCACGGGGCAATGCGGAAAGACATAAGGCACGTCTTGTCGCTAAGGGATTTACTCGAAAGAAGGAATAGATTATAAAGAGACTTTCTCTCCGGTTTCTTCGAAAGACTCTTTTAGAATCATTATGGCATTAGTGGCACATTATGACCTAGAGTTACATCAGATGGATGTTAAGGCTGTGTTTCTTACTGGAGACATTAAAGAAACAATTTATATGGTGCAACCGAAACCTTGGTTTCAAAAGATTCAAAGGATATGGTATGCAAACTCAAGAAATCCATCTATGGACTCAAACAAGCATCCCGTCGGTGGTATTACAAATTTCATCAAGTTGTATTGTCATTTGGTTTCACGACAAATACGGTTGATGATTGTGTCTACCACAAGTTCGGTGGGAGTAAATATATTTTCTCGGTTTTATATGTGGATGACATCCTACTAGCCACAAATGATACGGACTTATTGCATGAAACTAAGAGATTTCTCTCAAAGAAATTTGAGATGAAAGATGCAGGAGATGCATCTTTTGTATTAGGAATTCAAATACACAGAGATCGTTCTCGAGGTGTTCTTGGATTGTCACAAAAGAGTTACATTGATAAGGTACTTAAGAGATTTGGCATGCAGGATTGTAAAATGGGTGACACCGGTGGCTAAAGGTGACAAATTCAATCTTGCTCGGTGCCCCAAGAATGAGATTGAATCTAAGGAAATGAATAGCATCCCTTATGCTTCGGCTATAGGGAGCTTGATGTATGCTCGGGTTTGCACTCGCCTGCACCTAGCATTCATAGTTGGTGTTTTAGGCAGATACCTTAGCAATCTGGAAAGGATCATTGGATAGCAGCCAAGAGGGTCATGCGTTATTTACAGAGAACAAAGGATTATATGCTCACTTACGAAAGTCGGATAGACTTGAGATCATCGGGTATTCGGATTCGACTTTGGATGCCAAGATAGTCGTAAGTCTACTTCGGGCTACGTTTATCTACTTTGTGGAGGAGCAAGTTTCTTGGAAGAGTGTTAGCGTACACTTGTTGCTACTTCTACGATGGAGGCAGAGTTTGTGGCGTGTTATGAGGCATCAAATCACGCAATTTGGTTGCGAAGTTTTATCACTGGGCTGCGCATATTAGGTGGCGTTGAAAGACCATTAAAGTTATTTTGTGATAATAAGTCGGCAGTTATGTATTCCAATAACAACAAGAGCTCGTCTAAGTCTAAGCACATAGACATTAAGTATCTTGCTGTTAAGGAACGGATTCAGAGTGGACAGATTTGTATTGAGCATATTGGGACTAACTCCATGGTCGCGGATCCACTTACTAAGGGTGTAACACCGAAGGTTTTTCACGAGCACACTGCTTGTATGGGTGTTGTATCACTAGAGTATGCTTAGATTGAGTGGGAGTTTTGTATTTTGCTCTTACATTTATTGTTATAAGTATATTTGGTTTTTCAGTTTTTGTTAATAAAGTTATTTTGCACTCTGAATATTTGGTTGATCTCAAAATAAGGTTGGACCAGTTGAGAATAGACATGTGAAGATCACATTATATGTTATTCCATGCTACACATCCATACTTGATCCATGTCATTTAGTTGAGTTAATATATGTGACCACTGATGGGTCTAGTTGCGCTAATAGTGACGAAAACCTCTTTGATCCTTATGTTGATTTGACTAATGGACCGGATTGGTTTAAGATGACACAATTTGGTAAAGCATTGCTGTTAAGGTTTATAATGTGATATGCAATTAAACTAAGGTATTATACTATGTACATGTGTAAGTCCAAGTGGGAGATTGTTGGAATATTTTATGGACTTTACATATACTAGTATAATAAATAAAGTCTTTGGGCACATAGACGTATGTGCACTATAATTAATTGTATATGTCACATTAAATATTAAAGTATTTGGGCCTAATAAAGTGATCTACTAAAGTTGAAGGGGGCCCAAGTCATCTTTTATAAGTATGGGATCTATAATTAATATGTGTAGATACCTAAGGGGCCTAGTTGTTAATCTATAATGGGCTGACTAACATACTAGGTCATTATAAATATAGGGTTATGGTCCCCAATTGACCTACCTAGGTTTTATTCTCTTGATTCCCATTATCAATTGAATTCCAAGAACCCTAAGGATCAATTGGAAGGCAATAATCGTTCATCAAGGCTTCATCAAAGGATTCTCAAGATATTGCTATGGATTCAGGTTTGTCTATCGTTCCATAATCT
Organism: Adenophora triphylla var. japonica; assembly: GCA_022495995.1. NCBI lineage: Eukaryota > Viridiplantae > Streptophyta > Magnoliopsida > Asterales > Campanulaceae > Adenophora > Adenophora triphylla. The sequence continues at coordinate 30,004 of JAFEMH010006340.1, read as the reverse complement.
TTGATAACTTAAAGCATGATTATCCTAGAATAAATATTTCGCATCATTCTAGGGTTTATGTATAATTTATTCCATCAGCAGACAAATCCTTTCCTTCAACAATTCGGACATATAGGTAGCATGGCTCAACCAGGTCATATGTGTTTATGAGCTTATGATTTCCATTAGCCTCTGCGGAACCGAATTCTGCAGCAACACCAAGGTTTGGTTCGGTCTCCTTCAGCAAATGATCTTCACATGAACACATCTTCATTTGGTGAGATTTTTAGAAACACAAAATTAGGTTGACACTAAACCTTCTTCCCAACTCATAATACATTTAGGTTCAAATATTGAAGCACTACTACTTCATTTAAAAATTCGAGGATGATTTCTTAGTCGTTTGAAAACTATGAACTATAACCAATATTGCAGAATCAAGATTTTTGAACAAGGATTTCGTATATGTTAGCATGTAATGATGCTATGTATCTGGTTTAAAATACAAGAAAGGGGTTCAAAAGGAAGAAAAAGTAGGTAAAGCAAAGGTTGCCAAACCTAGCCAAATAGGCTAAACCCAAAGTGTCTCAAAAGGGATGCAGTTTGCTATCATTGCAATACGATTATCATTGGAAGCAAAGTTGCAAGGCTTATTAGGAAGGCCTAAAAGGTGAAGAAGGGCAATATGATTGCTACTACTTCAAGTATCTATACGATAGATATTTTTCATTCAACTTCTTGTTCTTGAGTATACTAGTATTGCACCCGTGCGATGCACGAAAAATATGTAAAACAATAATAATAATATAATTAAATATTAATGGTATTACTTAAATAAATAAAATCATAAAGTATTACTTATACTATTTTTTTTTTCAATATATTATAGATTCTTATGTGCTAAAAGAAAAGGAAAATATTATTAATAAGAATGATAGAAATTCATAATATATCTTATATGCAATTAACTATATACTCCCTGCATCTCATTTGAAATTGCAAAAAATAAATAAAATTATTTTAGGTGTTTAACTTAAAATTTCAAAATTAATAAGATTTTTTTTAATTAATGAGACTCACTTTGTCATACTCATTTGAGGTTTTCAAAAAAAAAAAAATATCTTTTTATTTCTTCCTCTTACTAATCCATTTATTAAACTTAAAAAACGGTTTACTGCTAAATAAAAAACTGTTTTCTCTCCTCCTTCAAATCAACCAATAGAGTTTCTTGAATTTATTTTACATCTATATTTTTTCATTATCTCTTCATATTCAATTTTCTTGAACTTCAAAAAACTATTCATCTCTCCATACAAAATAACAAACAAACTATTTTTCATGTACAAAAAAATATTTATTTCATATTAAGATTTTGTCAATACATTATTATATCATAAAATTTAATTATTATTATTATATAAATACTAATATTTAAAATATAATTATATTAAATAAAAGACACTTTAATCTTTTAAGAAGATACTATTGATTATTGAAAAATAATAAGTCCAAACAATAAAAAATAAATAACAAAGTAAAAAAAGAAATAAAAAACTAAATGAAGTAGAAAAGAACGAAGAAAAACAAATAAATCGGGAGAAAAACAAATACACCTAGAACACTTTCCTGTAACCATCTTCCTATCCTATCACGTTTCACAATTTGAAATAGTGGTTAGAGTAAATTTGGATAGTAATTATGAAATTTAGTAAAACAAAAGGAACAAAAATCCACCTTCAAAATGCCTCCTATATCAAAAGCATGTCTCTTTTAACATCTCTCTTTCAATTTGAAAAGTCATTTATATATTGAAAACTTGCTCTCCCTTCTTTCTCATTTATGAACTTAAACGTCTCTCCACCTCCGTCACGCCTTGCCTCGCCTTGCTTCTACACCATCATTGTATTGCCGTTCCACCTGATGGTTGTTTCTTCTCACCCAACCTCGACGTCTCCGCTAATGATGGACCCTTTGTGGTTGTTCTTGGCCTAATGATGGAACATGATTGTTTTTAATTTGTTAATTGCAATTGAGTTTTTGGATTTAATATTTATAGGCAATTTTGAAATTTATTTTGTCTCAATTAAAAATTAGATTACATAAAGTTTTGTATTAAATTTAATGATATTACTCTGAATAAAGGAGGAAGATGGATCAAGTATGGAGAAGGGAATTAATCAATACTCCCTCCGTCCCATTATTTACTTCATTATTTTGGCTTCGGCACGCAAATTAAGAAAATGAGTGGGAAGAAAAAATGTTGTGAGTGTAATTTGAAAATAGGAGAGAGAAATTTGAAAATAGGAGAGAGAATGAGTGGAGGGAATAATAAATTATAATGGTGTTGTGAGTATTAAAATAATGTAGGAGTGAGAATGAGTGGAGGGAATAGTAAAGATTTTTTGCCAAAAAAGAAAAGGTGAAGCTTTCAATGGGACACCCAAAATGGCAAAAAGTGAAGTTATTAATGAGACGGAGAGAGTATACCAAAAGTCTCTTAGATTATATTAGCAGCCATGTACAATTAAATAAATTTTTGTCTTTTTATTAAAAAAAGTGGATCAGGTATTTGTAGTTGAAAACAAATTAAAGTTAAATAATTGGGATTTGAAAAGTTGAATTTCACTTCAGAATATTGAAATTAGAATTTTTTAATTAAATGGATTTGTATTTATTAAAATTTTTGAATCATACAATTGTAGTGAAAAACAAATTAAAAATTTAAATATTGTGATATGAAAAGTTGAATTTCAATTAAGGGTAAATTTGTAACCTAAATTTAAGGAATATTAAGAGATAAAATATGGAAGAATTGCAACCAAATAACCACTCGTTATTTAATATAGATTGAATTGTCAATCACAATATCTATCCATTAATTTTAGATGAGACCTAACATAGCATCAATTATTCCATGCAAGTTATCTTTCTCTTCCCCCACATTTTAAGAATTATCGAAAATGAAGAATTTATATCATTTTGGCTGAGAAATTAAGTTTTGTCGGGAAAGAACATTAAATGGCACTATTCTCTTTTTATAATAGTATAGATGTAAATGTTTAATATACATGAACTTTTTTTCTCTTTCCAAAATTCTAAACTTTTTAAATTCCAAAGTATATGAGTTAAAGCGAACATTGTTTGAACCAAGAATGCCAAATGATTTTTGTTCTTTAATTGTGGATTTAATTTTCAGCATTTCATTTCAATATAAAATTAAAGCCCAACATATTCTATTTTGGGAATACATTTTGGCGGGAAACATAAAACTATCCAAATTTAGAGACTATTCTGCTTTTATATATATAAAGATGATACCGGATTGAATTCCACATTTGGATAAATGTGCAAGGAATAAAGAATAGAAAGCTACTCAATTAAGGTAAATTAAACCTATGCATGAGAATGGAGCAAGAGTTGCAACATTAGCCATAAGGGACTTATGAAGTCACTTTACCTTGAGGACTAGTACTTGTTTTGAACAAGTATGACTACGTTCCGGATTTGAGTAGGAGTATTATTTTCGTTTCTTAAATGGATGAAGAAGGATATAATTTTCTTATTTTCAATAAGAAGTTTTATATTTATTTAATGATATGCCTTATTGTAATGCATATGTCATTGAATGGTCTCCATATCCTTGATGATGAGAAACAAAATAATATTGAAGATATCTATAATATAAATGGGAAATCTAAACCGAATAATATGAACAACGCGTTCATATGGCATTGCCGGCTTGGTCAAATAAATAAGAAACATATATCTAAACTCCATTAACATGGACTTTTAGACTCATATGATCATGAATCATTTGAGGAATGTGGATCTTATTTATTGGGATTATTGACCAAACCACCCTACACTAAGAGTAGTGGAAGGGCTAGTGACTTATTGGTCATTATACATGAGATGTATGTGGACCATTAAGTAGCATTGCTAGGGGAAGACTTCGGTATTTCATCACATTTCACTAAAGACTTATCTAGATATGACTATGTCTATCTGATGAAGTCCAAAGGTGAGTCGTTTGAGATGTTTCGAAAATTTCAAGATAAAGTACAAAACAAACTTGGCAAAACTATTTAAGTATTTCGATTAGATCGAGGTGATGATATTTGAGCCAAGAGTTTGACAATCATCTCAAAACTATGAAATCGTTTCAAAGTTGACTCCACCCGGAATACCACATTGTATGGTGTGTCTGAAAGGAGGAATTGAACCTTGTAGGACATGGTTCGTTCGATGATGTGTCAATTAGACTTTCCTATTTCCTATTTCTTTTTAAGGATATGCATTAGAAATAATGCGGTTACACTGAATTGAGTCCTTACTAAATCGGTTCCTAAGGCCCCACATGAGATGTGGCATGGAAGAAAATTTAGTTTGTCTTTCATGAAGATTTGGGGTTGCGAATCTTATGTAAAGAGACTTGTCTCTTATAAGTAGCACCAAATTTGACAAAGTTATTTTCGGAAATTAATCTTACAACCGCAAAGAGAACAAAACGTTTGTTGCTCTACACGATTTGTTTCTTGAGAAATAGTTTCTCAATAAAGAATTTAGTGGGAGTAAAATTAATCTTGAAAAAAGTTCAAGAACCTGAAAATGACATGGATCCAAGAGTAGAGACGGAACCAAGTTCACAAAGGAGTTGTGGAACCAGTTCAAGAAGCACAAGTCCATCGTAGATCGGATAGGTTACAATCCGAACTAAGAAATATTGATTTCTCGTATCGGAAAGTAATAAGGTGGAAGTCATTGAGAATGACGATCCTACTTCCTATCTTGAGGCGATGTCCACTCCTAATTTGGATAAATGGTTAGGAACCATGTAATCCGAATTACAATCCATGTTTGACAATCAAGTTTGGAACTTGATTGGGCTACCTGAAGGTGTAAAAAGTAAAGGGTGCAGGTAGGTCTTCAAAGACCAACATGGATGTGAAGGTGTATACTTTCATGACCAAGGATTGTAACAAAGGGATTTAGGTAAATTCATAGTATTGACTATGTTGAAACCTTTTTCGCCAGTTACAATGTCAAAGTCTGTTAGAGTTTCAATTGCCATTATCACATATTGTGACTATGTGATATTACAAATGGATGTCAAACGACTTTCTTTAAATGGAAAGATTATTGAGGATGTGTATAGTACACAACCCGAATAGTTTGTCGATCCAAGAAACTCTAATAAAGTATGCATGTTGCAAAGATCCATGAGATGGGATGAAGCAAGCTTCAAGGAATTGGAATCTTCATTTTGATGAATTGGTCAAAGAGTTTGACTTCATCAAGTACAAAGATGAACCTTGTGTATACATGAAATTCAGTGGGAGCGTAGTATTATTTCTATTATTTTATTACAATGATATCTTACTCATTGGAAAAACAAGTTCCGACACTTAAGACTGTCAAAGTCTTGGTCAAGGAAAGGTTTCTCAATGAAAGATATGGGTTAAGCCGCTTATATCCTTGGCATCAAGATCTATAGAGATGGATCTAGAAGGATAAATTGGTTTGAGTCAAAGTATCCACATTGACAAGATTATTAGAAGAGTCTAAGAAGAGTAGCTTGTCAATGAGTCATGGTATTTCTCTTAGCAATATTCATTGTCTTATGACAACTGATGAGCAAAAGGGAAATGAATGAAGTTCCACATGCTTCGGCATTTGGATCTGTCATGTATGCCATGATTTGTACTAGACCCGGCGTCTCATATGCTCTAAGCATGATGAGTCGATACCAATCTGATCCTGATGTAAACCATTGGATGGTAGTCAAGATGATACTTAAGTACTTGAGAAAAACTTAGGATACGTTCTTGGTATTTGAAAGATTGGAAGTTAATCTTGTTGTAAGGGTTACATAGATGCTAGCTTCCAAACTAACAAAGTTGTTTTAAAATCGCAATTAGGATTTGTGTTTATGCATATAAGAGGTGCAGTTTTGATTGGAAGAGTTCCAAGCATAAATTGTAGCCGATTCTACTACTAAGGCCGAATTTTAGCAACATATGATATGGCAAAAAGAGACAGTTTGGATCAAAAGTTCATTAGTATTTTGGAAATGTTCCAAGTATCACTAATCGGTGAAACTTTTGTTATAACAATAGTGGTGCCATTTGTGCAAACAATGGAACCAAGGTCACAACAGTGATCCAAACACTCACTTAGACGTTCTTCGAGAAATTCATAAAGAATGAGAAGACGTTAAGATATACAAAGTATCAACCGATGATGACATAATGGATTCACTAAACAAAGACCCTCGCACAGGCAGAAGCATGATGGTCATGTTAGATCCATGAGTATTTGATACATAAATGGAGCCTAGTGCAAGTGGGAGACTGTTGGTGTAATGCCCTAGGCTTTAGTTATGTCTAACTGAGAACCGTTATGTATCATCTTTATCGTTTAAGTTTATTATTTGATTATTATATAGTTTGCATATTATTGTAATAATCTCTGTCCCTGATTATTAAGAGAATAATTAGTATAATTGTCAATGGATAATCATATGATGATTATATGCATAGGATGCACATTGAAATTATGGGTACTTGTTAGAGAACAAGTGACTGGACTTGACCCGTATGAGATTTATGTCATGGTCAAATGTCATAATTAAATCTCATATTGTCACTTCATTTAGTCCCTAGACCTGAGATTATCATGACCTTACATATGATGAAAGTCATGTTTGATTTTAGTCAAACGATATCTTAACACGATATTTATAAAGGCTATTTTTGGCATGATCGAATTCATGATGGGAAGGATGATAAGTCAAGATGGAATTTGTCCCTCGAAAGAGAGATGTTTTGCTTGGGCCCCTCGATGAGTGATAATGATGAAAGCGTGTGGCCACACCCCAATATGATTGGACTATCATTATACTCAAGATCGAGAAAGCATTGAACAGATACAAGTTGACGTGGACCATGACTTGTGTTCAATATAATATCGTGAGACAAAGGGAGAAATAGAAGTGTACCATTGGAAACGTGAACTCTTACGTTGTATTATTTGGGTAGACATAATGGCTTGCTAGAGTCTGCTTATGTCTTATGAGGATCGATATAATCGAGCTCATTGCCAACATAATATAATCCTATTGGGTCACACACATCTAGAATGAATTGGTTAAACCAAAGGAAGAAATGATTGAGAGTTCCTGATATGGCTTGTTCTGTAGCGCGACCCAAGCGGCCATCGGCATGTTACAGCGCGACACAACTAGCCACAGAGTCGGTTTACACTTGTTTCCTAATTTGATTAGGGCACAAACTCTAATACTAAAGTAGTATAAATATGAGTCTGTAAACAGCCGAAAAAGTGCCGAATTTTCAAGAGAGAAAATCACCAAAAAGGTTTCTCAATATTTCTTCCATAGGTTTAAGAATCTAGCAATTCTCAAGAACTGTTCTTGGTTCATTCTTACGTGTGGATACTACTAGAGGGTCTTCGCTCGTACGACGATCAAGGCCTAGAGTTCAAATTGTCCAAAGTAATCTGAAGGTTCAAAGGTTTTGAAGATCGAAGATTGTGATTTAAAATCACACCGATAAATTGTTCGATAGCTCAAGACTGGAAAGCAATAAAGGTTGGTAAATTCTATCTCATAGGAATTCAATTTAATCGTATAGAACGGATATTAGGGCTTTGGGTTTTGTGTTATTTAGATGTTTATTCCGCTGCGCATGGACCCATAAAACCCAACAGTGGTATCAGAGTCCCGTTCGTATGGTTAAGTTTGAATTAACATGCTAGAATTAAGAAATAAATCGTTTATATGCTTATTGCATGTTTTGTATACGATAGAATTTATTGTTTATGTGAAACAATGTGAAAATCGTCTTCTGATTATGCTGAATTAAATCTGTAAAAGCTATTTACTTAATTTGATTGCTTTTTGATTGGAATTGATTGAAATTCAGAAAATCTGCCAAACTGGCAACTCAAGTCGTGCAACAGAGTTGGCCACGAGGAGAAAATCTGGTAGTTGGGCTTGGTATGTCACGCGACAGATCTAGCCAACTGGCTAATGACGCCGCGCGACATAACTAGCCAATCTGGGCAGGAATCAGTTTGATAATTTTCTGCTAATCTGTGATTATGTTATAATCTGAGATGTTTAATGTCTTAATCTGGATGCTATAAATTTCTGAAAATTGAGTTTATAGGGCTATGCTAGATTAATTCATTGTTTATGCATGCTTAATTAATTTAAATGTGTTTTTATTAATTGTTGCGATGCATGAATTATTTGTTCTTAAGTGTTAAGAATTTTATTAGATGTTTAGTTGAAACATTGAATAATAATTTGTTAAATGTTTAGTTGAAACATTAAATTTTGATTTTCTGATTGTTTATGAGAAACAAGTCAGTTTACGCAAAATTTGAAGGAATCTGATTGTTTATGAGAAACAAATCAGTATAAAAAGTATTGATTATGTTGCATTCAAATTGGTATTGTAATTGTGCATGACTAGGAGAGTTCTGTCGAAGGAAGATTTGATACTTAAGCAGTCCTAGTGGCTCACCTATTTTCTTGGGAACTTACCTGGTGCACAGTTATGATTATTCTTGTTGATATGCTTATAATCTACTTTAAAGAACCTTCATTTAACTTTTAAGTTCTTTATGCCAATCCATGATTAAAACACTTGAGACCACTCAGATAGTTTTGGGTGGGCTTGCCATAGCAAGGTGCTTTGATTCTATTCCGTTTGCGAGCAAGATGAGGAAATAGTGGTTCCTATACGTTTAAAGTGGATGAACTTAATTGGGTTATCAAAATGGTTTTGGACCCAAGGCATAAGATGAGATTAAAATATGCTTAGACATATGATGTCTTAAATAAATCTCATAAAAGATCTAAGAGTCATATACGATATGATTGATGTTTTCTACCTAATTAATTTAATCTTGAGCGGTGCGCCATAGCGTACTTGAGATTAAATTAAAGTTGGATCTTAGCCCATTAAATGCATATTATGCTTATTTGCATTGGAAGGTGTATGATTTAGTGGGAGTATTTATAAAATACATTATTTGCTCTTAAATGATAAATGTGTTGATATTGATATGTGTTCATATAATTTGTATATTTTGTTGTAGAAGTAGCATTACATAATGATAATTGCGATTCGTCCTTATGAAGGACAAAGTTCGAAAGGAACAATACATAATGTGTACGTTCTTGACGAATCCGTTCCTACTGAACCTACTGCAAATGTTGCAAATGGTAAATAAGGAAGCAACATTAGAAACATGTTGATGATTCTGACAATATTGCTTGCCTTGTAATTGCCACCATGATTAAAGGCTCTTATGAAGAACCTTTAACACATGGAAACTGCTTTTGTTCTAGCACACCGCACAAAGGAAATGTTCCAAATGCAAACTAGGCAAAAGATGTATGTTGTGGTAAAGGCTCTTGATGCATGAGATGCAAAAGGGAGCAATCCGCAAGTGTGTTAATGGTTAACACAAGAAAGGGGTTCAAAAGGAAGAAAAAGTAGGTAAAGCAAAGGTTGTCAAACCTAGCCAAAGAGGCTAAACCCAAAGTGTCTCAAAAGGGATGCATTTTGCTATCATTGCAATAAGATTGTCATTGGAAGCAAAGTTGCAAGGCTATTAGGAAGGCCTAAAAGGTGAAGAAGGGCAATATGATTGCTACCACTTCAAGTATCTATATGATAGATATTTTCCTTTCAACTTCTTGTTCTTGGGTATATGATATCGGATTGGATCCCACATTTGGATAAATGTGCAAGGAATAAAGAATAGAAAGCTACTCAATTAAGGTAAATTAATCCTAAGCATGGGAATGGAGCAAGAGTTGCAACATTAGCCATAAGGGACTTATGAAGTCACTTTACCTTGAGGACTAGTACTTGTTTTGAACAAGTATGACTACGTTCCGGATTTGAGTAGGAGTATTATTTTCGTTTCTTAAATGGATGATGAAGGATATAATTTTCTTATTTTCAATAAGAAGTTTTATATTTATTTAATGATATGCCTTATTGTAATGCATATGTCATTGAATGGTCTTCATATCCTTGATGATGAGAAACAAAATAATATTGAAGATATCTATAATATAAATGGGAAATCTAAATCGAATAATATGAACAACGCGTTCATATGGCATTGCCGGCTTGGTCAAATAAATAAGAAACATATATCTAAACTCCATTAACATGGACTTTTAGACTCATATGATCATGAATCATTTGAGGAATGTGGATCTTATTTATTGGGATTATTGACCAAACCACCCTACACTAAGAGTAGTGGGAGGGCTAGTGACTTATTGGTCATTATACATGAGATGTATGTGGACCATTAAGTAGCATTGCTAGGGGAAGACTTCGATATTTCATCACATTTCATTAAAGACTTATCTAGATATGACTATGTCTATCTGATGAACTCCAAAGGTGAATCGTTTGAGATATTTCGAACATTTCAAGATGAAGTACAAAACAAACTTGGCAAAACTATTTAAGTATTTCGATTAGATCGAGGTGATGATATTTGAGCCAAGAGTTTGACAATCATCTCAAAACTATGAAATCGTTTCAAAGTTGACTCCACCCGGAACACCACATTGTATGGTGTGTCTGAAAGGAGAAATTGAACCTTGTAGGACATGGTTCGTTCGATGATGTGTCAATTAGACTTTCCTATTTCCTATTTCTTTTTGAGGATATGCATTAGAAATAATGAGGTTACACTGAATTGAGTCCTTACTAAATCGGTTCCTAAGGCCCCACATGAGATGTGGCATGGAAGAAAACTTAGTTTGTCTTTCATGAAGATTTGGGGTTACAAATCTTATGTAAAGAGACTTGTCTCTTATAAGTAGCACCAAATTTGACAAAGTTATTTTCGGAAATTAATCTTACAACCGCAAAGAGAACAAAACGTTTGTTGCTCTACACGATTTGTTTCTTGAGAAATAGTTTCTCAATAAAGAATCTAGTGGGAGTAAAATTAATCTTGAAGAAAGTTCAAGAACCTGAAAATGACATGGATCCAAGAGTAGAGACAGAACCAAGTTCACAAAGGAGTTGTGGAACCAGGTTCCAAGATGCACTGAAGTCCATCGTAGATCGGATAGGTTACAATCCGAACCAAGAAATATTGATTTCTCATATCAGAAAGTAATAAGGTGGAAGTCATTGAGAATGACGATCCTACTTCCTATCTTGAGGCGATGTCCACTCCTAATTTGGATAAATGGTTAGGAACCATGGAATCCGAATTACAATCCATGTTTGACAATCAAGTTTGGAACTTGATTGGGCTACCTGAAGGTGTAAAAACTAAAGGGTGCAAGTAGGTCTTCAAAGACCAACATGGATGTGAAGGTGTATACTTTCATGACCAAGGATTGTAACAAGGGGATTTAGGTAAATTCATAGTATTGACTATGTTGAAACCTTTTTCGCCAGTTACAATGTCGAAGTCTATTTGAGTTTCAATTGCCATTATCACATATTGTGACTATGTGATATGACAAATGGATGTCAAACGACTTTCTTTAAATGGAAAGATTATTGAGGATGTGTATAGTACACAACCCGAATAGATTCTCAATCCAAGAAACTCTAATAAAGTATGCATGTTGCAAAGATCCATGAGATGGGTTGAAGCAAGCTTCAAGGAATTGGAATCTTCATTTTGATGAATTGGTCAAAGAGTTTGACTTCATCAAGTACGAAGATGAACCTTGTGTATACATGAAATTCAGTGGAAGCGTAGAATTATTTCTATTGTTTTATTACAATTATATCTTACTCATTGGAAAAACAAGTTCCGACACTTAAGACTGTCAAAGTCTTGGTCAAGGAAAGGTTTCTCAATGAAAGATATGGGTGAAGCCGCATACATCCTTGGCATCAAGATCTATAGATATGGATCTAGAAGGATAAATTGGTTTGAGTGAATGAACGCTCGCCCCGAAAAAAAACAAAAAAATGTTTGATTTCGTTTTTCCCTTGTCTTTTTTTTTGTTTTATTTTGCTTTTGAAGCGAAAAAGGGAGTTTTCGGTTTGTTTTGGGAGTCGCCACGCCGTTTTTAGAGGAAAACATTGAAAAACCTAATTTTAAGAGATTTTGAGTCAGGAGTGCAGTTACGTGTTGGGAAGAACTAGAGAGTTCACCCAACACGCCCCTTTCGGGACTTTCAATCAACATTTGGACAAATATGGACATTCAAAAATGTGTGTGCGATGTGTGTCAACAAGTAAAGTGTGCAAGCCTTAGATTTCATTAATGGTATGGAACTGAATACAACTTGCGAGCCATGATAGGGGCCGCACCCTTTTTACACGTGATATCATTTATCACAAGGCAGAAGTCTTGAGACGATGCGCCGGGGAGTTCCCTTGTCGTCAGACACAAGTCTTCTCTTAGCGAGGATGTCGGGCGACATAAGGAGCCATGGACGGATTGTCCCTTACAGGTAAAGCTACTCTGGAAACGGAAAGATATTTATTGGACTCATTAAAGACACTATTTGAAGGTCTAAAATCAGTCTTGGGATTGACGGGAGTTATCAAAGTCACGATAGACTTTGAATGATACGGATGTCATGAGACAAGGAACATCCGATGTTATCCATGTCGTATGACAATCCGCCTCCAATGAATCGCACCCAATCAGATCGTAGGCACTCAAATAGTGGCTTATGAGCCACAAAAATGCTTTGGAAAGCTCTGAGTTGCGAAGGGGATGAACTGGAAAAATCTGAAGTCCAAGAATAGCTTTACAGCTTTGCAGGATCTCTATGTCGTATGACACGGGATCTCAGGAGTCCTATGTCGTCCGACATAGATAGGCCATTTCTGTGCCCTTCAGACTGTTTGTTTCCCTTTTGTTCCTCAAGGCAAACCAGGCATGTTTAGCTACTGTAAGCAGTAATATGACAATAATATATGAGTATAATGAGAAGATCACATGGCTTTAGCGTCCAAAGTGTGATAAATCACATGATTTTGGCCACTTTGAAGTAGCCATCACCTCCTAACTCCATGCAAATACGTAAAGATTGAATCTTTATTGATCCTAAGATGACCAAATGTCCAGATCTGAGGTGGGGAGAAGTGAATATTGAAGATTCACTTCTCCACCACCTTTGTCATGCAAAATCCCAATTTCTACATGGTAAGAGAGCAAGTATGCATGCAATGTATATTTAAAAGCTTTATTAAAAGGGCAGAGAGTTTTAGTGTCTACCTATTGTAGTCCACGAAGTAGAATCACCAATAGTATGGTGTCTACCCCTTCAATCACCAACAAAGGAGGCTTCTTTGGACCTTGGCTTTGAAGTGTGTGTGTGTGAGGAAGGAGGTGAGTGTGTGTGAGTGTATGAAAGAGAGAGAGAGAGAGGAGACTACTATTTGGACGAGTTTTCCCTAGAATGCGGTATTCTCTCTAATACTCACTTCTTGGTCCTTAAAATGATCGGCCATGCCTTCTATTTATAGGCATCTGGCCCGAGCTTCCTATGTCGGACGACGGGCGGTTAAACCGCCTTAATGTCCATGTCGTCAAACGGCGTACACCTTTTGGCCATAAAGGGCCGAGTGGTGGCGAGCCCAAATGTATTGATGGGCTGCTGGAAATTTTGGACTCTAATTGCTTCTTAGCAATTTATGCAAGCCCGAATTTAATTAATTTGAATCCAAAACTTGAGTTCGGATCGGGGTACTCACAGAACCCCTCGGCGACGTCACTTCCATGGGAAGCGGGGTCGTCGATAAAAAATGAGAATCCCGAGCCGGACACGAGTGGCGGGGAAAAAGGTGACCAAGATGGTCAAGTGGCTGGACCTCTTATGAAGAGGATTCCTACGTATCCGTGGGGGAATCAAGCGAATCGTAGTTCGTTGAGGATGGGGTGCCAAATGAAAGGCTACGGGTTTTGGTACAGAAAATTGCATTCGAGGAGTCACCGAAGATGGGCGTTTGTACCCAAGATTGGATTCAAGGGAGTCACCCCGGAGATGGGCGTTTGTACCCTAGATTGACTGTTCCAAGGGAGTCACCAGAAGATTGTTTTCGATGGGGAGTCACCGAGGATGGGCGTTTGTACCCAGATTGGCTGTTCGAAGGGAGTCACCCGAAGATTATTTGTTTCGATGGGGAGTCACCGAGGGATTTGACTTTTTTCTTTGGGAGTCACGCATTGGAAATGTTGACTTTTTTCTTTGGGAGTCACCCATTGGTTGGACTTTGTTTTGATGGGGAGTCACCTGAAAGATATGACTTTTTCTTTTGGAAAGTCGCCCGCTGATTTGACTTTTTTCTTTTGGAGTCACCCGCTGGGGATGTTGACTTTTTTCTTTGGGAGTCACCCGCTGGAAATGTTGACTTTTTTCTTTGGGAGTCACCCGCTAATTTGACTGTGGAAATCTGTGCGGTCTTTCCGGACCGGGTAGTTAAAGGCCGTTCTGGGCCAATTGTTTGTTGTGTTGGAAATCTGTACGGTCTTTCCGGACCGGGTAGTTTAAGGCCGTTCCGGGCCATTGTGTTGTGGAAATGCATGCGGTGCTTTCGGGACCGGGTAGTTTAAGGCCGTTCCGGGCCATTGTGTTGTGGAAATCTGTACGGTCTTTCCGGACCGGGTAGTTTAAGGCCGTTCCGGGCCATTGTGTTGTGGAAATCTGTACGGTCTTTCCGGATCGGGTAGTTTAAGGCCGCTCCGGGCCATTTGTGTATTGGAAAGAGAGGTGGGTATTTGAGCCCAACTAAAATAATGAATTTTGATGATGGGCAGCCAAGATAGGCTGAAAGAATTTAATGAGGGGCAAAAGGGGAAAATCACCCTTCTGGACTGTGGGTGTCGTCCGACATGGGAAGGTTCCCAGGCAGATTCAATTAAAACTGCAGGTCGTAAGACAGGTCTTAAAAAACCATCCAATTGCCGCCGAGATCAAGGAGAGGAGAGGAGAGAAAATTTTCGAAAATTCTTCCTTTGATTTTGATTTAAATCAAGAATTCGATCATGCCTCCGCGAGCCGAAGCGAGAAGGAACGTACAACAAGTCTTGTCCGAGAGGAGGAGACTCGTCGATCGAAATAGACGGAAGAGATCTCCGGAGGGGAATGGCCTCTACCCGGGCCTCAATTTTCATACTTCCACCACGGAGCAAAAGGGGGTAAGTCATTCTTAGACCTTAACCCTTGAAATTTGATTTCTAGGGTTTGAGACTTGGAATTTAGGGGAAATCGCACCCAAAAAGGGATTGCATGCTTGGCATGGGATGAATGTGTTTTTGAAAAGATTTTTCCTTTTCTGTTTCTTCTTATTTTGAAAGAATTTAGTGATGATTTTTGTATATGAATGCATACACATATTGTTATGGTTTTTGATACATGTGCTGTGCTTACCTGCAGACCTTGCGGACAAAGGGGTCTCCTGAGGCGATTGCGACCATTTGGGGTCTTTTACCGGGCTCTTTTGATTTGCTGGACAGTCCTAAGGGACTGGTCTTTGCTGCTGGTCTTGGACCATTCTTCACAGCTGTTGGAGCTTTTGGGGACACGGCCAGGAGCGTGGAGCTTGTGCGGGCCTTCAGGCAGTTCAGGTGGGACTCTACCCACACTTTCCATCTTTCACAGGGTGAGGCGACCATCACTCCCTATGATTTTATGGCTGTGCGGTGCGGTTTACGAGACGAGCCGATCTTTGCGAGGATCTGGCGTGTTGAGCCCAGATTCCATCAGAGCCTTGATCGGCATGACTTTTCGCCTTAAGGGCAATGGGGTCCCGTTGGCGGACCTGCATTCTGTTTTGACGGATCGAGTCGTACATTTTACGAGGGTGCCGCCGTGGTTCTTGCTGGCGACGGCTAGCTAGAGCCTTCGTGCAGGTGGGTTGTCGACACCTGTTTTGCAATGCCTCTACGACGGCATTGACTCTTGTTGGAGCCTCTTAGGGTGGGACCGGTGTCCACCTTTTCAATGGGGAGAGGCTGGTTTGGCCCAGGTGTACGGGGGCTGGATGAGGTGGCTTGAGCGGTGTGACCTCTTTGGATTTTTATCGAGCTTGTCTTTGGAAGTATGTCCTTTGCTTTTTTTCGCACATTGGCTTGTTGCACTTGACTTTTCTGTCTTTATTTCATCTTTTGTTCTTGCACACCGAGAGTCTTTTGTCTACGATTTCGGTGTGGGCCTACGGGGTGTTTAGGCACATTACGCACGGGTGTGCAGGAGGATTGCGGCAAATCTGTTCCCTGCCATTCGCCGTTGGACTTTCGGGGCGAGAGAGAGCTCGAAGGTGGACCCGGGGTTAAGCCCGTAAGACGGCTTGTTATCATGATATTATGATTGCTGCACGAGGGGCACTCTGTTGGGTTGAGACACTTCCCAGCACGGCCGGTATGGTGAGGATTTGGTCAGTCTGCTTTGCCACAGTGACCGGGGCGAGGAGGCTCTTGATCGGCTGGAGGGAGATGCCACTGTACTTGGGGAGATAGTGAGCGAGCGGCATGGTCTGGTGCGGTGCTCGTGTTCCTCGTGATCCTCCTCAGGGGATATGGCACATTGGGGCCTTGCCTAATTTGGAGCTGCGGACGGCATTGGACTGCTGCCGAGTTTTATGAGGAGGGTGGTTATGCCTACTTTGTCTTCACCGGTTGGTGACTCCTCGGGTTATAGGCGCTAGGAGGAGGGCGGCGGGGATGCGAGCACCGGCGCCTCCCCGATCTTTTGAGTATGAGGTGCAGGCGTATTCGCCGCTCCTCTTTTGATATGTCAGAGACTCACCGCATCTGCCAGTGCCCCAGGGGCTATACGTGAGTAATTTCCCTTTTTTCGATTTGTTCAAGCTTTTCCGCTTTCTTTTTGTTTATATTACTTGCTTTATTGCTTTCTCTGCTTTCTTTGAACGGGTTCCAGCCAAGGCATTTAGGACGGTGGCGAAGGCGCTCACCGGTGCTTTGTGAAGATCTTTGCGCCGGTTTAAGAGGAGTGCGGAGCATTGGAAGGAAGTGCGGCTCAGGCACGATGATGTAGTGCCTCCGAAGAAGAGGCCCAGACCTACTTTTGCTCCTTCTCGTTCACAGGCGGGCGGATCTAGTCAGCAGCCCCAGCCTAATGATGATGATGGCGAGGATGATCCCTACCAGCCCCCTTATTCCACTATTCTGAGTGGCGGGGTATTATGCGAGCCCGGCCTTGGGCGCATTATGAGGCGATGATTCGACGGCGAGATCCATGAGGTGCCGGAGGGTGGCGATGATGGCCAGGAGCAGAGCGGCTCCGAGGAGGAGGTGGGCAGCGCTGAGGATGACAGCGGTTCTGAGGAGGAGGACGGTTTCGATGACGACTCCGAGTCGGAGTGATCACGATGGTCCCCTTTTGCCATGCTTTGACTCTTTTAGGAGAGAGAAGAAATGCATGTGCTATTTTTGTTCTTTTGGGATTGTAAAACAAATATTTTATTGTTTTTGTATTTTGGCGACCAAAACATTTATTTATTTATGTATTTCTTTGGTTCATATGCACGAGTTCGTCCCAAGAAAGGCACGAAAATGGTGGCTTTTGATGTATTAGGGGTATTTTTGTGATTTTTGTATGCTTTGGGTGACATTTACGTGTACGTGGGTGGGTTGGATGTGCCACATCCTCTCCCGTGGGCTTTATGAGCGAGGGGGGTGTTTAGGCATGATTTTGTTGTGCTTTGAACAGGTTTGGGTGGTCTTTTGAGCAAGCGTTGGGTCGCTTTGGGATTCTTTGCGATTCTGCACATTTATTCTTTATTGCTTGATGTAGCTCTCTATGTCGTCAGCCTTGCGGGGGCTTCTTGGGACCTTTATGTCGCACGACATAGAGAGTACGTGGGACGATTTCTTGGTCGGCAAGTTTGAGCACTTTATAAAGGCGGTCGGGAAGCAGTTCATTCCAGCGGCCACATCGGGTGTCAAGTTTGTCTTCCACCTCAAAAATTAGCCCCAAGATTTGATCTTTGGTCCAACATGGAACATTATGACGACGGATCTAAGACCAAAGAGCGTCAATTTCATTCCGATCTCATAGATCGACCGCCGTCATCGCAGCTGACAATAGGAGGATCATTGACCAACGATATGGGTTGAAATGTATCTGGGCATTGAAGGAGTGGGCGGTAGGTGGAACCTTCTCCGCGCGTCCGAGACTTGGGACCGGGAGAGGCATGTCTTTACCCTCTCGTATAACGATCTCACACCCACGATTGAGGAGTTCCGTGCACTGATTGGGGGAGCTGAGCTTAGAAATCCTGTCTTCCCTCGAGATCCGCGACCTTTGGTGAGCAATTGGCCGACTTCTTGGGATTTCGCGCGGAAGCGGTGGCGATCGATTCTTGACTTTGTCCTTTGTTGACCTGCCCGAGATAGCCCGATTAGGCGTGTCATACCCGAAACAGTTTGACTTATCTACGGCCATGGACATTTTTATGCGATTATGATCTCCACTATCTTTGCTTACATGAGTATGATGGGGTATGCTCGGCTTATTCTTTGGGAGTTGTTAGGCAGTGCGGGGCTCTCGAGGTATCACGCGGCGAGGTTCGACCGGGCGAGGGGAGAGAGACATAGTTCCCATTCTTGGCGAGAGACCTATCACGGGATGGGCCAGGCGGTTGGAGGGTCGGTGCACATGGGACGCGGCAGCCCCAATCTTTTGTCATTGTGGCTCTTTGAGCGGTTGAGGCTTATTTCCCCGTTACATTGGGCGACTGCGGCACCTTGGGTTACGCGGCGGGCGAGTGGCTCCGAGGCTTCACGGGAAGGTTAGCGAGGCGGCGGCCGGGTATACTACCCGCTGATATCGATCTTGGGTTCCGGATGGAGGCTCGAGACCATGAGCGGTGGCGGGATGGCTCTGCTATAGTGAGGCTGCGAGGGACTACACTTCTCGTCATTCGGTATCCACTTGCTTGTTCGGGCGAGTATGGATACCTACGGTGTTGATGGAGTTCGAGAAGCGAGATGGCTCGGGATACGTTCTTCTTGACATGGCCAGATGTCCGGACCCTCGGAGTTCTTTACCGGGGCCTTTTAGGGAGCGGCCTTTCCCACTCATGCAACGTACGGAAGACTCGGGGATCACGTATCTATCACCATGTATTTGATACGGTATGGGAAGCGAGATGGGACCGATCCGGCCACACCATTGAAGTGTATTGCGAGGGATCGCGGAGGAGACCCAACTAGCGGGAGCTACGTGATGTTGAGGCACGGGTGACCAGACAATGTGACCAGGCAACTCGACGGCGGATTTTGAGAGACTCGTTGAGAGGAGAGCCAAAATGAGGGATGACCACGAATTTATGGCTCGGAGGACGGCTACGAGAGAGAGAGAGGCGCCCGAGGCGGCGGAGGAGATTGGCTGACTCGCCGACTCGTATTATTCCGAGCCGGGCGACGGGAAGCGAAATTTTGGGATAGCTAAGCCAAAGACCTCCGAGGACCGAGGAAGAGGAAGAAGAAGGGTGCTAGTTCGGGAGTGGGAACGGCGACTAGGATTAGGTGACTTATCCTTGTATCCCTTATTTGCCGACACAGACAATTTAGATGTACCTTTTAAAAGATATATTTTGCTAATGTTAATGAGTCGAGAGTAAACCGTGCTTGAACTCATCAATGAATGTATTAATGTGATGAAAGTTGAAATTACTTCAGAGCTTAATCAAGACACATTTTGGTAATCCCAAATACAACATCTTTGACGGGATTTGGTGATTTTATGTTTTTAGGCCGAGCATGAGCAGTTTGCCTATGTTCCCCTTTTACAAAATGGACTAAGGGGCTCGGAGTCTCAGTAGTTGACCCAATTTTGTGTTTAAGAAAGGGATAGATAGAAGGGGGACAAATGGTGCAACCCTGTTTTTTACCTAGACCGCCCGTTTTTAGGGTTTTCAGCCTAGTTGGGTATATTCTTTTAGCACCGAGCACGCCCTTTGTTTTGCACGGACTGCCTTTTGAGAGGTTTTCAGTCTCGTCTAGGTACATTATTTTCGCGCTTCTTTTCTTCTCTCTCTTTTTTTTTTATAGAGGGGAAGACTCGATTCAGACGTAATAGCGGCGTAATTTGTCGCCGTTCACCGGGTGCATAAAGGGATTACCATCCAAATCTGTCAACTTCATTGCTCACTTGAGAGAAGATCTCTTTTACCGAGATACGGGCCTACCCAGTTGGAGCCCACTTGCCCCGGAGGGCTGGGCGGTCGACGGCTTTTCTTTTAGGACCAAATCACCCACTTTAATGTCGCAGGGATGTACCTTTTTGTCAAAGGCCCTAGCCATGCGCTTCTGATAAGCCTGGATGTGCTCCATTGCCTTAAGCCTTCGCTCGTCTAAAAGAGCTAGCTCGTCGTGTCGACTCTGAAGCCAGTCTATCTCGTTGACTTCATTTTCAAGCAGGACCCGTAGAGAGGGTATCTCTAGCTCAATGGGTAGAACGGCATCCATCCCATATGTCAAGCGAACGGGGTTTCACCGGTGGCGGTTCTTGCCGACGTACGGTAGCCCCAAAGTGCTAAGTGAAGCTTCTCGAGGCCAATCAGGCTCCTTTCGGTCATTTCAGGATGATCCTTTCTAGATTCTTGTTTGCGGCCTCGCGGCACCATTGGTTTGAGGGCGATAAGGGGAGGACTTGTGTGCTTGATTACGAATTCTGCGGCGGTTTGTCGAGTGTGTCCCTCGAAATGTGACCCGTTATACGAGATAATCTCATTTGGAACTCCATATCGGCGCACGAGGATGTTTTCTTTTATGTAAACGGGGCCACCTTTTTGGAGTTGAGGACTTTGTAGGGACGCGTTGCTTGACCCGACTTGGTGAAGTAATCCCACAGCTGACCAAAACGAACTCGTGCCCGTTGCTGCGGCGGGAGTTATCTTCCCAATAACGTCGATCCCCCAAGTTGCGAATGGCCGGGGAGTGCTCATGCGGTAGAGATCATGAGGAGGTATATGGTTGAGATTGGAGAACCGGCGACACTTATCGCGAGGTTCGCTCGCCGAATCTGATCGGTTTCCATGGAGATCGAATAATAACCCATCTGAGTATGCTGAACATCAAGGCTCGGGCGTTCATATGTGGTCCACATGCGCCACCATGGACTTCTTCCATGACCTTTCTGGCTTTAGACTTGCTGATGCGGAGTAGAAGTGGGCCTCGGTGCCTTTTTTTCCATAGGTCATCTCCCAGAATAACGTACTGTGCAGACAACCTTTTCAAAGCTTGCAAACTTTTGGCGCGGAGACCTTCTTTTAGTCTGCCATCCTTTTCCGTGGGGAATGAGGCTTCGCCATGCTTAAGGTACTAAAAGATTTGACTGTACCATGGGTCATCGACTTTTTCTAGCTCGACACAGCAGCGGTGGCGGGGTTCTCGCGCCTCCCGAGCCACCCCGAACGGTCTTGCTGATTTTCCCTGCAGGATTTCCACCGAGAGAGGCCAAAGTGGCCGGGGCATCCGCGAACTTTGTTCTTGTCCGGGGTAGGTAGTGGAACGTGACCTCCTTGAATTGGTCGTCGAGATCCTCCATGTAGGCATAGTACATTTGCAATGCTTGGTCTACGGTTCTCCACTGTGGATACGATTGATGATTAGGCGAGAGTCTCAGTAAACCTCCAACTTTTCGACATTTCGTTCTAAGGCCGCCTCGAGGTCGGCTATGCAAGCTTCATACTCCGCGGCATTGTTAGTAGCCGAGAAATTCAACTTGATAGCGATGGGGGTGTGCACATCCTTTGGACCAACCAACACCATGCCGATACCATTGCCCCTTTTGTTGGCGGCACCGTCGAAGAACAAGCGCCAGATGCTGTACCCTCTACCACGAAGATTCCATCGTCCAGGCGGGGTTCGAACTCGGGCGCTTACGAGCTTGGGAAATCTGCCGAGATGATCCGACGAGCTTGGCCTTTGATTGCCTTGTGGGTTACGAACTTGATATCAAATTCGGCTAGGATGAATGACCATTTCGCAAGCCTTGATGACAGAGAAGACTTTCCGAACAGGCACTTGATGGGATCCATCTTTGACACTAAGTGTACTGTATGCGCCGGGAGGTAGTGTCTCGGTTCTTGACCTGCCCCATACCAAAGCTGCACGGAGTTTTCTCTAAAGCGGAGTAGTTTAACTCACTGCCCTGAAGCTTCCGGCTGACGAAGTATATGGCATTTTCCACCTTTGAATCCGGCTTTTCTTGTGCGAGCATGGCTCCAGCAGCCGTATTTGTGACTGTTAAGTATAGCAACAAGGGCTTGTCCTTATGTGGAGGATACAAGATTGGGGGATGGACCAAGTAGGCCTTGATCGTCTCGAAGGCGGTTTGACACTGTTCGTTCCACTCAACCTCCTGATTCTTTCTGAGCAGCTTGAAGATCGGCTCACAGATAGAGGTTAGCTGATGGATGAATCGGCTAATGTATTGGAGACGGCCCATGAAAGCCTTCACCTCCGTGACGGTCGTCGGGGGCTTTATCTCCATGATGGCTTTGATCTTTCTTGGATCGGCTTCAATCCCTCACTCTGTGACCATGTATCCCAGAACCTTTCCTCGGACCACTACAAGAAAAGGGGCTATTTACGGCGCTCATTTACGGCGGTGGACACGCGTCCGCCGTATATATCATATATATACGGCGGTTATGTATACCGCCGTATATAAGTAATATATACGGCGGTCTAGACCAGTAGTAAATAAGTAAATACGTATATTTGACATGAAGGCGTACGAGATCGAAGTTATATACGGCGGTGTATAAGTAGCCGCCGTATATAGTTAACTATTATCGGCGGTTTTGTACGCGTCCGCCGTAAATAGTTAACTATATACGGCGGTTTGTACGCGTCCGCCGTAAATGTCATTAAATCTTAGGAAACCAAATTTCCCTATTCGGTTTCGCGGTATCTCTCCTCTCTTTCTCTCCTCCATAGCGGCCATGGCGGCTAGGGCACCGACGATCTCCATAGCTAGGGCACGAACGAAGATCTCTTTCTCTCCTCCCGAATCGGCGGAGTTGGTATTTACTTTTAATTTTTTGGTTTTTATTGTTCTTGGTCTTGGTCTTACTCGGTCTCTCTTTCTCTCCTCTAGCGTATCTCGGTCTCTCTCTCCTCCGGTAGATTTCTTCAATCAACAAGCAATCGGGTATACATTTCTTTCCCCTTTTCTAATTTACTTTTAATTTACGGATTTTTTTGTTCTTGGTGTTGTGAGTTATTGTTGATGTTCTTTGTTGTTGTTGTTGTTGTTACATCATTGTTGTGCCTAGAACATCTTTAATCTAAGCTTGACTTTCTCGATTGACTATGGTTGATAAATTTCTTTATTTTGTGGGTAGGGGTTGGAGGTTGTTTAGTCACGGGTCGAGTTTCTATTATGAAGTAGTATTTTTAATTTGAATTGCTTATGTTTATGAACAATCTTAAATTGGTTTTATTTTATTCTCCCGCCTTGTAATATGCAACTGAGTTTGAACTCAATTTTACGTGTTCGAGGTTCTTTTCCGTACTTTATCTTTCTACTAAGTTTGCTTAAAAACGCTTTAAAAAATGTTCCGTATCATAATTTATAATAATTGCTTGATTAGAGATTTCACAATGTTTGTTACGGCATAAATGCTGACTATGTAAGCTTTATATTGTATCTTTTCTTATTCAAAAGGTTGACTTACTTTTTCTTATTCAAAAGGTTGACTTACTCTTTGATATATGTTGGTCTTTTAAGCGTGTTTTTCTTTGTGCTTAAGGCGATAATGCTATGTAAATTCAATCAATTATTGTTTTCCCTCAATGCTTGACTTTTTCTTATGCGTTTCAAGTTTTATCCTAGTTATTTGCATATATTTTCTTTTGCATCTCCCAAAACTTTCCCTACCTCGAGATTTCTACTTATATGTGGTGATACTTCCTTTTCCTAGTGACATGATCATGAATCTTGATACCAATGATTCCTTCTTGCTTTACTAAGATACTAAGTTGCCTCCAACAAATGAGACAAATACCTAGTCGTGGACTTCTTGTTTTGAGAAGTGCAAACCTTGTAAATTCCACTTAACTCTAGAATTATTGCCGTAATCTCAATCTATTATGAATCCATTATATTGGTGTTTGCGCACTTCAAAAAATAATGTTGCGCACTTCAACCTAGTTCCTAAAAATAGTTTCAAATCATATTTTTTGTTGCATGTATGCATATTCTTTTTGCACATCAACCTGGTTCACCCCAAATTAGCTTCTCCCGAATTAGGGAGGGCTTGTGAGAGAGAACGAGGATGATGTTGTCGTAGGGTTTATTTCACTATATCATATGGGCCCCAAGTTCGACTAATAGGCTGAAGGCTCCAACTTAATGTATATTATCTATATCGAGCCAAAAGTTGTACATATTTAGACTATGTTTGTTTATGAGTTTTATTTTTTTTATTCTATAAACTTTGTGTCTCTCGGTCTTATATATAGGTTGTATTTTTAACGATTAAAAATATCCAGAGTCAAGTCATATATGGACAAAGAAGTTGGATTGATTTGGATAATCGTCAATTTCAAATGAGTATTTATGCAGGGTTGACAACTTTCTACCGATTTTGCATTCTCAAAAAATACACATTGGTGTTAAAGAAATATATTGTCCTTGTAAAAAATCGCAAATCGTTACCAAGAAGACCGGTGCAACCGTAGAGATCACATTGTATTGCGGTGGGATTTCAAAAAGAATTACAAGAAATTGGATTAGGCACGGGGGAAGGGAGTACATTTCGGCGCGTAAGAATGATAATAATGATAGGTCAGCGAAGATGGCATTGAGAAATTGGAATTGGGCGTGCAAGATTGCTTAGCGCTGAAGGCGAATGGTCACAAAGTGAAGGGATGGGTATGCCGGATAGTGCAACCAGCCGGGAATTGAAGAAATCGTACGCAATCGAGATGCATCCACAGCAAAGTTCTTAGACTTTTTGAGAGATGCTTGATCAGAGGCCTTGTGGGAAGGGTGTGATAAGTTTTACGGTACTCTCATTTATTGTAGAGACTATATGCTATTTAGAAGGCTAATTACTCCAGTGACCAGATAAGGGATTTACTTCTTTATTAAAAATTTTCATTAGGGGCATTGCCTCGGTCGGCGAAAGTGCCAGAAGTTCCTATCGTGAGGCGTACAAGATGACTAGCGGCAGTTTGGGTTTTAGTTATAAAACGTGGGACGCGTGCATTAATCATTGTATGTTGTTTCGAAATGAGCTTGAAAAACTTACTAAAATGTGAAATTTGTGGAGCCTCTAGATATAAGCGAAGCAAGAAAGAAGGGGTAGCGGTGAAGGTGCGGAAACAAGTGGCAAGAATAAAGCTTTTCCCAGCGAGGTAGCGATGAAGAAAGTATGGTATTTTCCCTTAAAGCCAAGGTTGCAAAGGTTGTATTGGTCATCTAAGACCGCTGACACTCAATGAGATGGCATGCAGAAAAGAATGAGACGATGGTGTCTTTGAGGCATCCTGCGAGACTCTCGTCGCGTGGAAGAAATTCGATGAACGATTATCCATTATTTTCAAGTGAAATTCGAGAAATGTTAGATTGGGATTAGCATACGCGTGATTTAATCCTTCCAGAGACAATGACTATATCTCACGGTACTTGGCTAGGATTGTGCTTATGCCATACAATCTTCCACTTGCCTTGGTTATGCATGAAACTTGACCATATTTCTTCAACTTGTCGGTGCTTACTCAAGGCCCAAAAGGGCCGAAGGCAACAAGATAGATGTGTATCTCCAACCGTTAATTGATGAGTTGAAGGAATTGTGGGAAGATGGTATATCAACTTATGATGCATCAAGGAACGAGTTGTTGTTTACTTTCTGAGCTTCACTAACCTGTGGACAATAAATGACTTTCTTTGCATATGGAATGTTGTCTGGATGGAGATGGCACTAAAGGTGAATATGCTTGCCCTTGCATTGCAATGTGAGACCTCGAAGCCACGATGGATTTGAATCATGGTGGCAAGTATTGTTATATTGGTCATCGACGCTTCTTGCCTAGGAGTCATGCTTTTCGTAAGGATAAAGGCTCTTTTGATGGTACTCATGAAGTGAGAGATAAGCCCAAGTTATTGTTTGGAACAAAATTGCTTAAACAAGTTGAAAATATGGAAAGCAGTATAAAATAGAAGATGTTTATTAAAAAGAGGAAAAGAGAAGAGAGGGTGAGAAGCAACAAGCCAAGTTGGAGAAAAGAAAGGTTCTAAGTTGTGTCACAATTGGAAAAAGAGGAGTATCTTCTTTGAGTTGCCTTATTGGGCAAATAATCATGTTCGTCATAATCTTGATGTTATGCACATTGAAAAAAATGTGTGTGATAATGTGCTTTTACATACTACGTTAGGATGCTATAAGGGAAATCAAAAGATAATGATGAAGCAAGAAAAGACCTAAGAAGTGATGAACATTCGGAAACCATTGCATCTGAAAAGCTTCCATGCAGCGAAAGATATTATGCCTCAGGCTCGGTTCTGATATGAGTAAGAAGCATAAAGACACATTCTTGAAAGTTCTAAAGGGAGTCAAAGTCACGATGGCTACTCGTCAAACATATACAATTTATTATGCACATCTAAGAGGAAAGAGCTATTTGGGGTCTTGAGAGCCATAGTAGTCATGCCTATTTTGCTCGAACAAGCTACTCCACTTTAGGCACATTCGAAAAGTGTTGCCTACTTACATTGTAAAAGCCGTCATTGAGTTGGCAAATTTCTTTGAGCAATTATCCTCAAAGGTGAATACACTTACGATCTCGAAAAGATACAAGATCGGATGGGCTTTGTCACTGTATATTACTTTCTCGAGAAAATATTCCGCGGCTTTCTTTGATGTTATGGAGCACTTGCCTTAGGTGCATTGGCAGGAGGCCTTGCTAGCGGGCCCGTACAATTTCGTTGGATGTGTCAGGTAGAGAGGTACATCCATATTAAATTTACTTTGAAAAAGTTAAATTCTTTTTGTCTGCTTTAGCATGAGTAAATATTTTTGGAGGTTTCTACTTACATTAAAATTATATGTTCGAAATCGAGCCCGTCAGAGGCCTCGTAGCTAAGGCAATTGTGGGTGAAGAATGCATGACTTTTTGTACGCAATATTTGGATGACATTGAGACAAAGTCGAATCGTCCTAGAAGAAATGATGATGAAGGTGATGAGTTAGGCGGCTTTGTAGGAAAAGAAGAGGTAATTATCCTTGATTACATCACGCGAGTACAACCCAGCGTAGATATGTGCTTTTCCAATGCGAAGATGTTGAACAATACCTAGAGTAAGTGATTCCTTACATGAGGCTTACATTCCTTATATCTTTTATATTTCAAATTAATACTTAATTCATATTTTCGATGCTGCTCGAGAATGCGTCGTGTACATTTGAGGAGACGTTACCTCGTGTCGACGACATCTTATAGAGAAAGAACATAATGATAAGTTTGTTGAAATTTATTTATTTTGTTGTTATTGAAACCACCTTCTTCTAATTGTTTCAATTTATTGTTTTAAATATCTTCTTCTTTGTTTTGTTGTTATAAAAGGTATGCACGACGAAAGATGTAGTGTTAGAAGAATTACGAGTCTTGCATTGGGTCCTCATATGGATGCGAGGCGGTATAAGTCTTACATAATAAATGGTTTTCGATTTCGATGTTAAGTATTTCTATATCTACCTTGTAGTATTACTCAATTGTATATTGGAAACATTGTTATTCTATAAGTGTGCCAAGTTTTATAAGACCGAAAGGATAATAATATAGCAAGTGCTTATACATGATCTACATCCTTAAAATTCTGTGATTTATAGCAACTCATTAACACTCCAGCTATCAACCCTGGGTGTTTTTTTGGGTCCTTTACTTGGTTTATCCAATTGTATAAGGATAATCGAGTTGGTGCTATAATTGAATTGTCCTTATGGCAGATGTGTACTCAAAGGAAAAATTTGTGCAATTCGGGAGAAACACTAACCACACAAAGGAAGAGGGTTAGCAAAACCAACTGCGAATGGGGTAAAGAGATTGATCATAATATGGAATAATTATGAGTCGGCTGGTTGGGGTGAAATGGCACAATTAGCTACTCGAGATAGGAATTTTTGCTAAAAATGGGGAACATTTCCACAGTAACTAATGAGTGGTCTCGAGATGAATCACGAGTGCATAAATAACTTATTATGGAATAAGCGTTAAGGTAAGTTGTAATCCATATTTCTTACATATATCTCTAGTCAAATGATCCAAAGTCTTGTACTTCTCTAACAATTGATTTTTTTCTTTGTTGGGTTGTGTATGCACAGGAAAATACAAATGCTCCTCAGGAGTATTTCCCGATTATAGCTCTTTCTCACTTTAAAGCGTGGCGTTTGTGGCCCGAAATACAATGTGGGGGCAAGCATATAGCCGTGTTATATAGTTGCTTGAATATTACTAATTATGACTTTGTTATGAATATTGACTCGATTATGAATATTATTACTCAGTTGAAAACGGCATTATAAGATGTAT
Source organism: Adenophora triphylla var. japonica (assembly GCA_022495995.1). Classification (NCBI taxonomy): domain Eukaryota; kingdom Viridiplantae; phylum Streptophyta; class Magnoliopsida; order Asterales; family Campanulaceae; genus Adenophora; species Adenophora triphylla. The sequence goes on along the minus strand of JAFEMH010006340.1, from coordinate 1,477 downwards.
CAATCGGCGAAGGCGCGTTGGCTCACCCGCCCAGGTGGGTGCGTTGCGAATCAATGAGGCTGCACTTGTTGCGATGTGGGAGTAAACGCCCAGAGGCTCGGGTATATTTCAAATTAATCTCAATCTATTATCGTGAATGTCTTATATAAGTAGTCAAATTAATACTAATATTATCTTCTTTTTTTTTTCCGGGAAATCTCGAGAAACAAATAAATTGAATCGAGAAAAACAATCGTGCACGAATAGGACCGGGAAGCGTCCCATCCCAAAGTCGCCAAAGAGGTTTGTCATCGTTCAATTTAGTTCTCGGTTGTCAATTCAATTAATGTTTCTTTTTGTATAGTATATAAATATTTTTTTTTGTGTCAAATGATTCTATATTATAAATTGTAGAGAGGCGACGAGGAATTACCTGTTGATGTTAGCTTAAGCGTTTTCATACATACGCCTGCAGGGGCAGCTGCCGCCAGATCAAGCAACCACTTTCGAATGATTGTAAGTTAAAAAAGTTCCAGCCTTTTACTGACTTTTTGAGTTTGTTATTCTATAGAATACTTTTTTCATTTCTAACTTCATTTTCCATAATATTAATTAAAGTTAAACACATTTATATTGAGGTATGTGTTGTTTTTGTTACAGCAAACGCTTGTGATGCGGTTGAGGCCCCGCTTGCGGAGGACTCCTCCGCGGCGCGTGAAGATATTTTTGTTGGTATGTTTAGCTCTACATTGACCATGGGAGAGTTCGATGTATGGGAGGCGGTCGAACAAAACTAAGGTGTTTGGTAAAAATCCCAACCTTCTCGGGCGAGTTGTAGCGGAGGCGGTGGCGAGATCGGAAGCGAGATTTTGAAAGACAACTTGAGGAGGAAGGCAGAAAAAATGAGGATGAACGCCTTAAGTTACAACAACAAATTGATGAATTGAAACGTTGGATGGAGCAGCGTGGAAATGGACGGTAATGAATAGGTGTTCGTGGATTTTAGACATTATGTATTTCAGGACCTTTCAACAACTAATAACTTTTTTGTATAATGGTTATTATGTATGGATACATTCAACATTAATTGTGTTAATATGTAGATTGTAAATATTGATTGCATTTGTGTATTTTTGTTATATTATTGTGTGTGTTATCTGAGTTGGAATTTGGTTTTTGTGGGCATTATTTTTTTGGGGAAAATGAATTATGAAAGTGGGAAAAAAAAAAAATAGGGTTATTTCTGGCCCGGTGACTAAATCATGCGTATAAACTAAAGGGACGACTCGTGCCCCGAGGGGGACGAGGGAACTGATAGAAATTGCTCCATCTGGGGCGGCTTCGTGCCATGTTGGGCGGAAATCGTCCCTATTCAATTATTTACGTGGATATAGTGTGTAGTATAAAAGTCCCATGGACGGCTTCGTTTGGACGAGGAACCTGGGTAGAGTGCAAGCTGGGACGACTCATCACAGAGCGGACGACTCGTCTCTTATTT